>JAKWJA010002495.1:61257574-61354739 GCA_027704765.1 Solanum habrochaites | reverse complement strand
GGGGGGGGTGGTGGGAGGGGGCAGCAGTCAGAGACACATTAAAGAAAAAAGGGGGGGAAAGACACCGAAACTGGAGGGAGGGGGGGAGGTTACCGGCGCCGCAAATGAAGAATTGGCCCGCGACGGGAGGAAGTGCCCCAAAGTTACCCCTCAGGAGACGAAAGCGCAAACGCAACCCAAAGGAAGAAGAATAGTGGCAAAAAGGCGACGGCCGAGGTCAACCCAGGGACCCACCCAGGGAGCCAGGTTCCGCAGATGGGCTTCGCAGCTTGGGCCGGGTCCCATTTGATACCGGTGCGAAGGAGAGCGACGCGTTGTCACCAATTATATTGTTGTACCATTTTAGACCAAAGAGAAATGCACTAGCTTCAGCTGTACGTATTACTAGTTCCATTTCGTGAGTTAACTAAGATATTTTCGGTTATGGCTCTTCATGTGTGTCCTGAGCTAACTAATATTATCTTATAAATGATATTTATAGTTTTGTCGGTCTTTTAAGTTTATCAAAACATAATATTTTTTATCTAAATCTAAATTTATAAGATTTGATAAAAATTATGTAAAAATAAATAATAACGAAAATTCAAATAGTTTCATATATTTTCAATTTACTATACTGTTTCATATAAGGAAAATAACTTTCTTAATAAAAAAGGAAAGAATAAGTTCTAGTAATATTCCAAATTCGTTGTTTTTTTCTCATTCATTCAATCTTCGTGACTATCCCACGCACCACTCCATCGCACCCCTATAATATAAGTTATATAGAATATTAGATGCTATTATTGAGATTGTATATGTGTACATTTATCTTAAATTAGTTTTTTGACACGTGCGTTGCACGTGATGACCAATTCAGAAAATATATGATATAGTTAAATACTATGACGTATATTAGTGCGAAGATTTGATAATAATTTAAGCACAAAATATATTGCATTGCTTTTGCATTCTCAATTTGGATCGTCATATACATCTCTTATACAGCGAACCTCTGAAGATAGTAAATGACAAGATTTTTATTAGTTTAAATAAAATACTTTATATATTTGGTTTCAATTGATTGAGGTTCAATCATTAATTTTCATATATCACGAATATTCCTTATACATGCTGGTTTGTTGTATTTTAATAGTTTTGTCACTCGTTTAAGTTTATCAACAAGAGTAATGTTTTTTTAACAAAATCTAATATTAAGTGAACTAGTTTATTAGATTTTAAAACTAGTAAAGTTATAATAGGAGAATTCAATTGTTCAATATCTTTTTAATTTACTATTTGGTTTTTCATATAAAAAAATAACTTTCTTAATATAAAAGAAAAGAAAAAGTACTCATAATATTCAAATTATTGTCCTTTTCTAATTCTCTGATCATCTTGTCATCCCACTCATGAATCCTTCGACTCCACTTGCATTCACCCCTATAATATACGCTATCAAAAAATTTTGTGCTAAATGTGTATATTTTCTAAAAATAGTTTTTTACACTGTGCTCATGTGATTATTATTCACAAAAAAATCTTAGATCAACATGGTTATATGAATGCGAAAAAAACTTTAACTTATGCAACTTAAAATAAATATAATATTATAACCTATGGTTTTATGATTTCATTGACATATTGTCTGAGCAAACAAAAAGAGATAAAAATAGTCAAAAAAGTGAATAAATGATAATGATGTTTGGTCTTGACCAAGATAGTTTATGCTAGGAGGATTGATAGTATGGACAATGAAAAGTAAAAATTATACAAAATTTTTCTATTTTTTTTATTAACTAATTTTTTATTGAAAAATAAAAAGCCGAAATAATTGCAACTATATATTTTGTGAAATAGATTATAAAAATAAAAAATTATAGAAACAATAAATTGATCATTCTTTTGATTTAATAGAATAATGTTCGCCCCTACTATTAGGTTGCCAGGGACAAATTAAAAGATACTTATGAAATTGAATCTTTGATACTTACTTGTTCCTTTCAAAAAATTATCGGATAACGTAATAAGTGTGCAATTTTATTTTGAATTGCGCCCCGCTCCTCTTGAGCCATCCATCACAGCCCCAAGGGTCCACGCCATCTGCGCACCCTTATATCAAGTTATATAAGATAGTAATGTGGCTTATAATGAAATTATATGTGTACATTTTTCTTAGATTATTTTTTTGACACGTGCGTTGCATGTGATTACCAATTCGGAAAATATATGATATAGTAAATACTATTTCTTATGTTAGTGAAGATTTGAATAACAAATTTAGAACAAAATAATATTGCAAATGCTCTTTTGAATGCTCTTATACACGAACCTCTGAAGATGGTCAATGAAAAATTTTATTAGTTAAATAAAACAATGTATAAATTTGTTTCAATTTGATGAGGTTCAATCATATAATTTATCATCGACAAGACCCAAATCGAGCCGTGAGTGGCGTCGACACTCCAAGGAATCCAAATCCAACATATATCATTAATTCAAACTACAAATTATATATATAAAATTAGATATATATATGATAGATATATATATATAATATATATATATATATATATATTATAATAGAGATCGAGAGAGAGAGAGGGAGAGAGAGAGGAGAAAGGTAAGATGGAGATGTGTTCCATATAAAATTGGCCAGATATATGGGGTTTGTTAGTTAATTACTTAAAAAATTTATTATCTAAATATGTATTCAATATATTTTTGATGAAGATTCATAAAGGTGTGATTTCTTTGATTTTTTGTTAATGGACATTTCTGTTAATAACATTATTGAATTTATATTTTTTTCTGTTTATCTTAAATTTTATAAATTAGGGGAGAAAGGATGCTAAGAGAGGTGGGTGGGCGGGTAGGGGGTATAGGGGTAAAGAGGGAGGAGGGTGAAGTGGAACATTTAAAAAACACAGTGCACGAGAGAAAAAAGGAAAAGGAAGATGTTCCAGAGTTAAGGGCATAAAGAGGTGTATTACTTACGCGAAAAAGAGAGTATCTAAATAGTGTATCCATTAGTTCCAGAAGATGATATTCCTTCATTCATGTTAACAATATGGTTCTGTCTTTTTCTTGTATATGTGTGACAATTTATGAGAAAAGGGAGGGAGAGGAGAGGGGGGAGGGAGGGAAAAGAAAGATGGGACAGGTGAAACAGGAAAAGGGAAAAAAGGGAGGGCAAAACGCGAGAGAGATCAGAAGAAAGAGGGAGAGAAAAAGGAAAAAAGAAAAGGGAGGACAAACCGAGAGAGATGAAGAAAAGAGGGGGGGAGTAGAAAAATGGGGGAGGGGACCCGCCGCCCGAAAGGGGGCAAGCAAGGGGATCGGGGGGGGCCGGGGGCGGGAAGGGGCGATAGGGAAAAAAAAGCAGCCGAAAAAATGAAAAAACAAAGACCATTATTAAAACTAATATATGGCTATTATTTCATCAATAGCTATATCCACTTTATTTTGTATTAAAATTATTATTCTCTTCTTACAAAATATTTCCAAATTCTCATCAATTAACAAATTATTTCATTTATTTAAAAAAGAAATTACCAACAAACTATAACGGTGATTACAATTGTATAATTTTATTTGTTTGATAGTCTTTCCGTGATTTGATCCTTTTTGTTTACTTTCTTTTTTGGTTATTAAAAAACAAAAAAAATTATATCTTTATATGATATAAGGTATTTCTTCTATCTACTTATTTCTGTTTTATTCTATTTTATTTTTATCTTTCATGTTTTATACTCATAACGTAAACTATAAACTTTTTATTTTGTTATAATATCATTTAATTCCGTGACTTTTAAGTTTTCTATTCATTTAATTTAACTTTAAATTATAAAATTAAGATACATTACATGTTGCTCTATTTTAATGGACAAAATAATTTACCAAGCTTGTGTTTCATGAAATTTCAACTTAAATTATTTCTTATCATTTCATTGTCTTTTTATAGTATTATTATATTATCAAATTCATGTTTTAACTTGATACGGTGAAGAAAACTCTTAAATATTGATTAATTATAAAAAGGTTGTCATACAAGAGATCAAAAAAGTGGACATTGATTTTGTATTTTGATTTTTATCTATTTTTTTTATGAGGTTCCAAGGAAGATGAATGTGTGTTTGTTTCTTCATTAACTTTTGTAGTTTAAATTCTTACTAACTTTTTATTATTGCAACTTGCAAGTATGTATTTTCGTTTAGATGTAAATTATTTACGTGACTTTGTGTGTAATACTACAAATTACTAACAAAGGTTTTAAAAAATATTGCACAGAGGACTATTTATATTTTTTCTTTAAAGATTTCTCAATTTTGTTCATAATTTTTTTAATTTAATGAAATCCCTTCTTGAGATTATCTATCTTTTCTATTTCATGTTTGAAATAGTATTTTTCTTAATTTTTTTTAAAAGTCTTTCTCAGATAACTACTAAGACATAAGTTGAAGAGCCAAAGAGGTACCTATACGTTTCTTATCTCAAAGTAAATCACAGACATTCAAGAAGAGTATTAACTTCTACAAAACTATACTACACCATATTTTTATTTCAAGTTTCATTTCAGGAATAGGTTTTAGTTTTTTTTAAAAACTAGAATGTGTAATTAATTTTTTATTTTGGTATGTACTCTTTCGTTCATGATTATTACCTTCTCGTTGTATGTCAAATTTTAGTTTGAGGCGGGGGGGACTGGAGTAGATGACTTTTACTAAATAACTTTAAATATTCTTGAAAAAAAAGATATCGTTAACCTCTTTTTTTTAATTATGATTAAATTTTGTTTGATTCAAATAAGCAAGATGAAAATAAAAACCATTAAATTCTATAACACAATTCGAAGAAAAAATAAATAAAATAAAACTCTGTTTTGAAATGAAGGGAGTACGTAATGTAAGAAAGTGAAAGTTACTATAACATTTTGATTATCTAAATATTAATACTCTTCATGTCTATAAAAATATAATTAGCTAGAGAATTCAAATATGCTTAGCAATTTAAATTTGAAATATAATTTACGAATGCTCATTTTTATGTTTTAGGCATAACAATTTCTATATATTATTAAATTGTTTATACATCTTGTACAATCTATTTCAATCATCATATAATTACCTGTTGATTTATTCTTCTATCATTGTTATTATTTTTACACATTATAAACTTTATGTTAAATATTTTTTGAAGTACAAGTGAAGAATTTTTTTAAAAGTATATAATTTAAAATTCAATTCTCTATCTTAAATCTATTATATTTCACAAAATCACATATATTTATATATAACTATAGTTATTTTCACTTTCTTATGGAAAGACTATCTTTTTTTTCTCCTATAATCTTTTTAACGAGCTCTGTTTATCTTTAAGCTTGTTATATGACATTAAATCAATTTATGTTTTACGAAATATGAAAAAGTACTTTTCTTCCTTCATGTAATAGTAGTGTATTGTGTTTGTTAGAAATTAGTAACAATGTGGAGAATAATACGTTGAATTCAAAATTAATATTATGTAATTTAGTTTGAACTAAAAAAATTTATATTCAAATAATATGAAAAAATTTATTATATTTGATTATATTTTAAGTGAACTAGTAACAAATAAAATTAGAATTAAAAAAATATATTTTTAAAAGTTGACTCAAAAACCAAATTACTTTGATTGATTGTAAGTGGAAAATTTGCATGTTAGTAACTCTATAAATATTAAAATCAATCCAAGGGGAAAAATGAAGAGAACAAATGTTTGGCTCTACTTTCATATAGTTTTTGGAATATCTATTTTTTTTTGGCTATAAAAGATGTGAATCAATAAATCTAATTTATAAATTAGTCAAATGTAATTTTCAAAAAAAATACAACATGACATTTTAAATGAATGAGGGAGAAATAAATTTGTGAAATAGATTATGAAAAAACATGAATTTGACAAAACATAGAAAAAACTATATGATTAAAAATAAATTCGTTATGTATAAACGTAATTACGATGGAAGTAGTAGAAACAAAGAATATGGAATTGAATAATATCAAGAAAAAAAAAAGAATATGGAATTGAAATAATATATTAAAAAAAAGAGTTCAAAAAATCCAACATGACATTAAAATGAATGGGGAACAAAATTTGTTTAAATCGATAGAAACAACATGGAATTTGGACAAACATAGAAAACTATATGGATAACATAATATGCGTTCATGTATAACTTAATTACGATGCATATAAGCAGAGAAAAACAAAGAAATGAATTGAATATAATATCGAGAAAAAAAAAGAAGATGAATGGAATAATATATAAAAAAAAGTCAAAAAGTGGGGGTGCTGGCAAGCGAGGAACAAAGTGAGCATCCGACACGTCCATGTCAATGGGCACTACCTTCTAGCCTGCTGCCTGAGGAAGTCACTCCGAGAATTAAATAAATAGTTTAATAAAAAGAATTTCCGAGATTTAAAAAATATTAGAAAAAAAAAAGACGAGTGTTAGTTAAAAAGTGGGGATGGCTGGCAAGCGAGGAGGAACAAAAGTGAGAATCAGACACGTCCATGTCAATGGGCACACCTTCTAACCGGCCTGGAGGAATCAACTCTGAGATCAACTCACGCGTAGGCATCGGTGTTCTTTTGTTTGGGCAAACTGGAGGAAAACACCGGGCAACAACCCCCTTAGTCGTAAACTCTTCTGATTTACAGAAGAAGCGGGGGTTTTTAGGGTTGAATTTAAACGTTGTTGTTGATCTCAGCTCCAACACCCTGGAGGTGAAACTATTGCCACTTATCCTTTTCGTTTTAACGGACCATTTTTCCTTGTGAGTAGCCGAATGGTGGGATCCAGCGCTATACAACATTTTATTAGTCCAGTAAATTTCTTTGTTTGACTACATGCCCAAAACTGTACTATTTGTTTTTTTTATGGTGGAAAATGACAAGAAACTAATGTCACTAATAAGACAAAATTGTGGAAAGTAGAAAATTAAAGTTTAAGGTGAAAAGGACATGAAGATGTATAAGAATGAAAAGGACAACAGTTTGTGGTAGATAAATTGTAGAAAATGTAATATGTGTTGGGATAAATTGTAGTTAAAGTATATCCTGATTGTACAAAGAGTGCTATGCATATATATGCCAAGGAGTACGTTTCACAGGTTTGGATAACGTTTAGTTTCCAGTTGTATGTGAATTCTCGCAGCATGTTTCAGTGATACATAACTCCCTTGGAATTAATGACCGATTTTCAATTTGATTTCGTACACCCCTACTTCGTATGTTGATGCTGCGATGCTAGATGACATAATACTTGGCAGAAATGTCTAGTGATTTTGTAGAGAATATGTTGTAAATAAACAAAATGATGCATATGTCAGTGGTTAATCAAAATTTAGCTTGCTTACCCTCACTAAGTTCTTCAAATGCTGGTGCTCTTGTATTGATTTAGATGTCAATAATGTTAAACTAGAAATAATTAGGCCCAAAGAATGTATTGACACTTTTATTTATCAAATAAAAAAGAGAATTTATCATTATTTTGTTGGATAAGAAAGAAATTGTAATATATGTATGCTTAATTTTGACGTTAACTTTAAGAGTAGACAATGAAATAGACAACCTTGAAATAGAAAGAAGGGATCAAAATTAAAAGGAAATAGACAAAATCCAGCAGCTTACCTTGTTCTATTGGGACAATTATATTCACAAAGCAATTCTCAGTCGACATAGCAATGATGCAAAATCATTCAGATTGCGTTTTCAACCAATCCTTGAATCGTCAATCGCATAAAACTAATGAAAAATGAATAACTTTATCAAGATAATAGTATGTATATACTAGTAATAAAATAATGCACAAGTACTAAAACTTATTAACTATCATTTTTAAAAACTTGAAAGTCATCAAAACAAGGATTTCTAATATCCAATTACTAAGTCTAATGAGTATCAAAGACACCAACATAAATGAAATAAAGTCATTTGTGTCCGAAAACTAAGGACATCAAGTAATGACCGAGAGAATCCAATCCAAGCTCGAATGAATAACTAACCCTTGAACCTGATATGCCGAGACTTGTTAGAGCTGAGGTCGAGTCGAATTCAACAGTACACTTGCTAGACTCCATGAAAGGAAAACAAAGAAAAAATACAAGTAGGCGGGGGCTCATACGAGGCAACTGTCTGAGTAGTATCATCTGTCAACCAAATAGAAACTCTAACCATCTATGAATAAGAGTATGAACTAAACTACGACACTTACCAGGTGTAAGCAACAAACAACATGAAAACAAGTGTCACAACACTACAGTAATATGGCAATAAGTTACCGATCTCAAGATCAATCATGAGGTCAGCCTCCAACTGACTATTTGGGAAATGAGTTCTTTGAATTGAATACATTCGTTAATTCCCTTCAATTCAATATGTTTTTCTTTAATACTATATGTCGAAACGTGACACTCCAATCCAAGAATACCATATCGGAATGTGACACTTCGCTCCTAGAATACCGTATCAGAATGTGACACTTCGATCCAAGAATATCGTGTCGGAACGTGACACTCCGATCCAATAATACCGTGTTGAAACGTGACACTCTGATCCAATAATACTGTGTCGGAACGTGACACTCTGATCCAATAATACCAATAATTTATCATTTATTATCACCACTTTCAATTTATTGATAATATTTCATCAAGCCTTTTTTATTCAAGACATCACCCCTTTGATAAAGAAGGTTCAAGAATATAATTCCAACGGTCTCAAGATTTAGACTAATCACAACACACACACAAACAAGCCCACAACCACACAATCAGTACATAGAAACTTCACAATATCATTTCAACACTATAAATCACTATAAGAGTTTTACTATCGATAGCATCACATTCATAACCTACCTCCACGAAGAATCGAAGTCAGCAAACTACTTCTCCAATACTTTTCCTTTAACATCATGTCTCCGAACCTTTCGCAATCTACAAGTATATTTATGCGAATTGTTTTGAGATAATTACGAGAATATAAATGCGAAAAACAAGACAACAGATTTACGTGGTTCACCAATAATGGCCTACGTCCACGGGAAGAGAGAGAGCAGTTTTTTAATTTTGAGAGGCAAAACCAGAATACCCGATATGGTTTGCCATAGCGTCTATATATAGTGCTAGCTACGCCCTAAAGGCTTGGCCAAACATACAGAATTGACCCCCGTCCTTTCTGTTTGTAACGGGTCCGCTTCAAGGGCATTCAACAAATCTCCATCTCCACCTTGACTTGAATTCCTCCAAACGATTCTCAGACGCACTATATCGTGCCATGCCTCCCCCCTCTTCTCAGAATTGCCCGCAGGGCAATTAACAACTTCTGATGTTGAGCATCCACACGGTTGAAACTGCTCTGTAGGAACCGGCTTTGTGAACATATCAGCAGGATTATCCGCATTCCTCCTACTTTCTTCACCTTGATTCCTCTTCACATAATATGCTGTTCTCTCCTGATGGACTTGATCCTTGGCTAACACATTGGCGTCTCATTGTCACAAACACCGTAGCCTGATCATGATGCAGACCAAGATCACTAACCAGCCCATTCAGCCAAATCCCTTCTTTTGCAACCGCTGTCAAGCCATGTAACTTCGCTTCGAGTAAGACAAAGTCAACTGTAGTTGCAAGTTGCCTTCCAACTGACGACAGAACCTCCACGGGTAAAACACTGCCCGTCATCTATCGATCTCTTGTGTCCAAACATAGCCAGCCTAGTCAAATCAGAAGCCATAACCAAGCACTGAGTATCACCTCCATAATGAGACTCACCGTCAGATGTACTCTAAGTAAAGAAGAAATTCTCGTTCACACAACCTGCCAATGTTTTCTCTCCCTGGTTTTCCCATGATCTGCTCACTACAACTGACTTGCATGTGCTAAATCTGGCCTTGTGCAGCCCATACATACAGCAAACTTCCTACGGCACTGGCATAAGGACCGTGACATACACTCCTTCTCTTCTTCTGACTGGTGGAGCGAACATGGCAGTGAGATTGAATTGGCAGCAACTGGGGGTATCATAGGCCTTAGATGAGACATGGCCAAACCTCGCCAAGACCTTCTGAATGTAGTTCTTGTGACAGAAAAGTTTCCTCCCTTCTCTCTCTGTCCTCTAATGATCTCCATCCTAGAATCTTCCCGAGCGGCCTCGCGATCCTTCTCTCAAACTCAGCATAAGTAACCCTTCAGCTTTCTGAATGTCATACTTCTTCTTTGGCAGCTATCAGCATATCTCTACATAAAGCCACATAGATGAATGAATCATCCTTAGAGCCTATTGTAGTAGACACAACAATCATTATGAGCTCCGAGTATAGCCCAACTTCACCATATAGCTGTCAAACCTTTTGTACACTGGCCTTAGAGAACTGCTTAGTCCATATAAGACTTCTTCAACTTGCAGACGTATTTTTCCTTCCCTGGAAACTTGGAACCCATCCTGCTGCGTCATGTATATCTCTTCCTCCAACTCTCCATGTAGAAACGTTGTCTTACATCACGTTTGTTCAAGCTCCAGATTCCTGATGTTAACTATCGCAGTAACACGCGGATGAGTATTCTGACACTGGTGAGAATATCTCATTGTAGTCCTCACCGCCCTCTCTTTGGTTGAAACCTCTGGCAACAACCCTGGGTTTTATACTTTGACTCCTTCTGCTGGTGATATCCCTTCCTTCTTCTAAAACCCATTGCAAGTAATAATCTTTCTAACCCAAAGGCGTATGACCAGATTCCTGAAACCTTCACTCCATCCGTAGCCCCAATACCTTTTTTTAGCTCTGGTTGTAAACTACTTACCCTTCACTGGACGTGATCGTAGACCGTACAACCAAATCTTTCAGATTTGAATAATCAGCAACTTTTCCCTGACCACACTCCATAGGTGTTTTTGCAGCTGTATGTGCCTGTATGTGGTCTCGTTAATCAAGTAGCAAGCTGTCTAACCGCTTTTCTGCCAGAATCTTCTCTAGTCAGCATTAGAGAGCATGCACTTGCCTCTCTCCAGAAGTGTTTGATTCACCGCGCCATCTACACCACAACCGTTCCTGCTTTGGTGTATTTCTGACTGTACGATTGTCGAGCAATCCCTTCATCCTTACTAAATGACAAATTCCGACGAGCAGAATTCCAACCCCATTATCATTCGCACCCTTGTCTCTTCCCTGTTTGATTTTCGCATCAAAAAATTTTCCACTCCTTGAACTCGGAAAGCTTCACTTTTGCTTCATCATGTACCCACATCATCCTTGAGTGTCATCAATAATGGACACCAAAATCTGGCAGCCCCCAAAAACTCAACACAACACGACATGACCCCCCAGCATCAGAATGATGTAAATCAAGTGTGCCTTTTGTTCTGTGCATGGCCTTTGGCAACTTGTTGGATGTAGTTTTCCAAAGACCCAATGTTCACAAAACTCTAGGCTCTTAACCTTATGACCACAAGAAGATCCTCATTTGACAAGAATTTGCATCCCTCTTTCACCCAATGACCAAGTCTCATGTGCCATAACTTAGTCATATCCTCCTGGGTGACTTCTGACGTGCAACAGGGCCGAACCTGTAACCGTGGAACCTTGTAGAAAATACAAAAAGTACCCCGCATGACCCCTTTCAGAATCCATTTGAACCCTTCCAGACCCGCAAGACTTCCATCTTTTCCCCCGACACTGAATCCTTGTTGTCCAAGGAACTAAGAGATATCAATTTGTCGGGCCACAATGGAACGTGCCTGACTCGTTCAATGTGCAGAACACCGTCCATGTGTCCTTATCTTGATCGACCATGTCCCCACCACCTTGGCAACAGAACGGTTGGCCATCGTATGCTGCCGTCCTTCTATCTTCTCTAAGTTGTGAAACACTCTCTCCTAGGACAGAATTGATAGGATGCCCAGAATCGAGCACCCACACATCTAATGATGAGTGTGCTCATCCGCAACTGGGCAATGTCTCTTTCTTCAAAATTGGGTGTCCTTCTTCAGCAACAGCAGCTGAAACTGATTGTTTTTTTCCTTTTTCCGATTGCTTCTTCTATTCGGACAATCAAATTTTGCCAATGTCCCTTCTCCTGCATAATTACAACTCATCCGGCTTTGCACCCTTCGAACATCGGCTTATTTTTTTTCTTTCCTTCCGCCGTTTTTCCTTCCCATTTTCCGCTATGGTGAACAACCGGAAGGCTGTATGTCGTTACTTGGTGTCCGTTAGCCTTATGCCGTAGTTCCCCCCTGCTATGAGGGCCGATCTGACTTCTTCCAGCCGACACAGTTAATCTTTCCCAACAATGACGATTGAACAAAAATTCCTCAAACGACATTGGAGAGATACTAACAGAATCCGGGCAGCATTTCATCTCGATCTTCACAATCGATATTAGCGCAATTCTAATACAAAGTATTCACTTGCTCTAAATGTTCCCGATTTGTGTACCTTCAGCCATTCCGTAAACCGAATAGACGTTGGTTTCGAAGCAGCTTGTTGGTTTAGCGATTTTGTCATGTACAAACTCTCCACTTCACCACAGACCAGCAGCATCCTCTACTCATCCGAGACCGCCGTGATGACGTCATTCGCGATACACAGCATGATCGTCGAGTGTATGTGCATAATTTGTAAATTAACGAGTGTATGTGCATAATTTGTAAACTAACAGGCTTGGGCCCAACATACAGAATTGACCCCCGTCCTTTCTGTTGTAACGGGTCCGATTCAAGGTATTCAACAGTATATATGCATAATTTGTAAATTAACGAGTGAGCCTAAATCCAAAAATTCATCTACTTCTATTATCAATTTCCTAAAGCTCAAACCTAAGTATAAATCTTAATTCCTCCAATTAGTCTAACTTTAATGATATTTGAATTATACCATACACATGATATTTAATTATATAAATCAATATATCAAAACTTGAATCACAATATATTAACTATAAAATAACGATTTTGAAAAAAGAACCCACGAATTGTTGGGTTATCCCACATCGGAAGTGGAAGGGGCTGGTGGTCAATTTATAAGTGTGAGAGAAAGCCTCAACCTTTGAGCTAGCTTTTGGGTTGAGAAGGCCCAAGACCACCCAACACGAACTACAAACCATGAACAACTCACGCGAAGGTATTCCAGCATCTCATACCATATACCATATTTTCCTATATTAATAATATAAAGCAACACTACCCAGCCCTCAATCCATATTATTATTATTATTATTATTATTATTATTATTATTATTATTATTTATTATTATTATTATTATTATCCTTACAATAAATTACTTCACACAATCCAATGCAATTTAAAACCCACCAAAATTTATATTCCCATAATGTATAGAAATCAATTTCTAATTCAACCTTTTCCAATAGAATTTAATTTTATAATTTTTTTCTATCATCATCTAAAAGACACAAATATATGAACATATTAGAATCGATAGGGAACATTAATTATTCTTACCTAATGCGTCCCTTTCTTCCTTTGAAGTTTGTGCAACCATTGAACTCCTAATTGTTTCATTGTTACTGTTATCCAATTCCCATTCAAAAATTCTATCCAAAAATTTACATTCTAAATCCAACACACTGAAAGTTTAATCATAGTCAACTACTTGAAGAATCGGAGAAAACAATCTCACCAGAAGTCGTGTCATTCAAATTTTATTTTCTCTTGTTTCTTCTATAGATTATTCATTATCCTAATGATCGACCAATAAGCTAACTCATGCGAATCAAAATACGATAATGATCGACCAATCAACACCAGGTACCAATTTTCCAAACAAAGTACTAGTGCCCTTACTTCACAAGAAATTTCCTTTTTTCACGACCATTCATATGGTTTTTGAGTACAATATTCCCTCAACCTCTCCTCAGAAGTAAATTTCCAGTCAATTAGTGCTCAATGTCATAGGCTTGCCGTCATTTTTCATCAAAACTCATGTTCACCGCTTAGACCTCCAGATAGATTCCGGATCACTATAATGTTTATTTTTTGTCTTGTACGTAAGCTCAAGTCAGGTGTGGTACATTTGGATAACTTTTTAGCGACTTTTTTGGCTTGTAACACAAGATATTTTTAGTTTTTTACTTATCCACTGTTTTTGGTACCACTAGTAGTAGTTCATTTCTAAAGTATCGATAATTCCATATCGATATCTAAACAAAACTGAGAAAAATAGAAAAAAATAAAAGTTTAGGAGCGAGGGTTAAATACGATGGGTAGAATTGAGGGGGGGGGGGGGGGGGGGGAGTATGAATTTTTTAAAAATATTTTAATATGAGAGCGTTTTAAAAGGGGGTGATTGTTTGGGGGGTGAGGGGTACTGGGTGGAATGGGGTAAGAAAGTAATTTTAATTTTGTTTTTATCTTTTTATGCATAGTAATACTTTAATCTTTAACTTTTAATTAATATTAATAGTTTATTATTTAATCTTTAATCAAAACCGTACAACTACTAATATAATTTGATGTGTCAAGGTTTTTTCAAATAAAAGAGTGTATTACAGGTGTTTTTTTTCAAATTAATAGGTGATAGTTTGGGTATGAAACACACACTTTCAATAATTTAAGTATGAAACTCAAAAAAGGGAATATTTAGGTATGTTTACTCTTATCTATTTCATAAAATTAATACATAAATTTCCTTGTTTTTTTTTATCCTTATGAGTTATTAGCCTTGAAATTATACATTTTATAGAAAAGTTAAGTAAATGATTCATGTTTATTAGTTAAATTAATTTATATTAATTGATTGAAAACTTGAGTTTTAAAAAATTAAATAAGCGTACAATAGTAAATTTACCTAGTTTCTTAATATATAAAGAGATAATGCACAAATACCCCCTCAACCTAAGCTCGAAATCTCAGAGACACATTTATACTATAATAAGGTCCTATTAACCCCTGAACTTATTTTATTAATAATTTTCTACGCTTTTTTCGGCTTACGTGACATTATCTTGTGGGCCGTTGACTTTTTCTTTCAATCTAGTGCCACGTATGTCGAAAAAGGAATAGAAAATTATCTATAAAATAAGTTCATGATTCTTAGTATAGTATAAGTGTGTCACTAAGTTTTCGGGCAAAGGTTATACATTTTCCCATATATAAATAGAAACAGAGAGAGTAGTAATTAATCAATTTAGGTGAAAAAAACTCTATATTAAATGAATGAAATAGGACATCGGAGAATATTTCTTGTCTTCCCATAGCTGCGGTAACAAACTTGTACTTTTTTTTTCAGTGTAATTGCAGAGAGAACAGAAGGGCTATTCTCATTGATTTTAAATACTAATACGGTATAATATAAGCTTTGATCCATTTGATGAAAGGAGAATGAAGAGATTGAAAAGAAGTTGGAGTGATCATCGACAGGCGGTGTGGTCTTTGGATAAACCAATTTCCACGTCAAAGTGGAGTTTGAATCCTGTCAAACTTATCGGATTTTTCATTGTTGGTTTGATGGTATTCACAGCAGCCTCGATTATACTCAAAGACTTACCCTCTCATACTCGTCTCACGCTTTTGACTGATCCTGATGGTACTTGATTTTTCGCTTTTCTTTATCATTTTTTAATTTTATTTAGTCCTAACCAGAACACATACATCACACATTGCTGAATTATTAGTAGTAATAAGTATTTGAAGCGGATTAGAAGCTGAGCGGTCACCTTTTTAGGTTGAATGTTAGTAATCCAAAATATTTAGTTTTATTTAGGTGTTTTTTTGGCTCTGTTTTTCCCTATGTCCTTGTGTTGGGGATGGAAATGGATGCGAAGTAATGGCTTTGGGTCCAATATATTTATTTTGTGCTTGCTCATTTGCCAAGTATATCTATCAGTGATGAAAGTTAAAAAGACGCTGTTTGTTTTTGAAGATTAAATCAGTAGAATAAAGCTAAAGCTAAGTAGCAAGGTTTGCTGCTGAAGAATCAGTTTCATCTCAGTAATTTTGTTGAGCTCTATAGTGTTTTGCTTGCTATTCTAGTTTGATTGTAGATTGGACACTTTGAAAAATGTTTGTTTTACCTGATCATGGCTTCCCTAAAATATGCTCAGCTTTTTCTTCTATTTGATTTACTTCTTTTTTTCGCTTTTCCAGCCACTGAGATGTCGTCATCTTCAATCACACCGGCCCGAAAGGATAACTACTTGGGCGCCTCTTCTCCTTCCTTCTGGATTTGATGAAATATCTTGTCTAAGTAGACAAGAGTCAGTCTTATATCATAAAGAATTACGCCAGAAGCCTTCTTCTTATCTCATCTCAAAGTTACGAAACTATGAGGCTCTTCATAAGCAATGTGGACCTCATACAGTATTATACAATAGAAGTGTTGAAGCTTATTAAGTCTGGCCAATACAGAGATTCTGCAGATTGCAGTTACTTGGTTTGGATTTCGTATAGTGGTTTGGGAAATAGGATGCTAACCTTAGCTTCTGCTTTCCTTTATGCTCTGCTTACAAATCGAGTCTTACTTGTTGATCCCGGAGTTAATATGCCTGATCTGTTCTGTGAACCTTTTCCCGGGGTTTCCTGGTTGCTTCCACCAGATTTTCCTATAATCGACCAGTTTAGTATGTTTAATCAGGAATCTCCTCATTGCTATGGTTATATGGTGAAACATGATATCATAGGCAATTCAACTGGTTCAATACTACCTCCCTTCATCTACCTTCATTTAGCTCACGACTACGATGATGAAGATAAATTATTTTTCTGTGACCAGGACCAAAGTATTCTACACAAAATCCCTTGGCTAGTCATGAGGACAGATAACTATTTTGTGCCTTATCTTTTTTTGATGCCAGCGTTCGAGCAAGAGCTAAGTAATCTTTTTCCGGAAAAAGAAACTATTTTCCACTTTCTGAGTAGATACCTGTTCCATCCCACTAATTCTGTATGGGGGCTTGTTATGAGGTACTATCAAGCTTATTTAGCCCAAGGAGATGAAAAACTAGGCATTCAAATTCGAGTCTTTGATACAGGTGTTGGTCCTTTTAAGTATGTAGTGGATCAGATTACCGCTTGTTTGATGAATGAGAATCTGCTGCCACAAATTAATCGGGAGGAGCCTATACTCAATCCATCCAGGAAGCAGAAAACCATAGCCGTCCTGATCACTTCTCTAAGCCTTGGATACTTTGAAGAGTTCCGAAACATGTACTGGGAGCATCCCACCGTGACAGGAGAGATCGTTAGCGTTTACCAGCCAAGTCAGGAGGAACATCAACAAACTGAGAAGCTCTGGCATGAAAGGAAGGCGTTGGCAGAAATGTATCTACTGAGTTTAACAGACAAATTGGTTACAAGTGCATGGTCGACTTTTGGATATGTAGCTCATGGTCTTGGAGGTTTGAAGCCCTGGATCCTATACAAGCCTGAGAACAGAACAGCCCATAATCCACCTTGTGTTCGAGCTGTATCACTGGAGCCATGTTTCCATGCCCCACCTTACTATGACTGTAAAAAGAAAGCGGGAACTGACACGAGCAAAATTGTTCCTCATGTGAGGCACTGTGAGGATGTGAGCTGGGGTTTAAAGCTATTTGACCAAAATAATGAATTATAACCATGTAGCTAGGCTGTTAGCTTGTGTAAAAAAGAGTTAGGTTTTCCCATCCAGATACAATTTTGCTCTCTGGTCATTGAGAAACCGGAACCCTTTTAGCTAATCAACAGAGGCTACAGAATGATTCTATGTAGTTGAAAAGATGTACAAATAGCTCCATGATAGCATCGAGTTATTAGTTGTGCACAAATATATAAATCAATTGTTGTAGTTCGACAAGCTTAAAATAGTTTCTCTGATGGGATAATAGTTTCTTATTTAGTTTGCGTAACTTAAACCCTTTTAGGTATAGCATTTCCATGCCTAGTACCTTTATAGATAGAACATGAGAACTTTACTCGTCTTGTTAGTCTCCACGTTGAGCTTCAACTCTTTATTGGTTCTAGCTTATTAGCTGCAATTAGGGGTGACAAATCGAATATGAACTTGTTGAAAATGAATCAGGTGAAATGGATAAATAATTATTTGACGCGATCCATATTTGATATGTATAAAAATGGGGAAACCCAATGGATAGTATTATTCATAACTTCTTATTACAAGATTTTTTTCTTATTTTTTCTCCATTCTGGTCATGAAGTCCATCATTCTAATGAGTAACGGCTCAATCACGATGCTATTCCTTTCCTAGTGGAACCTGTTTTTCAGTTTTATGAAGTAAGAAAGAAAAACTGGTTTTGTACAGATAAGTGCTAACAAATAAATAAGGATCTTACCTATGAACAGTTAACAAATTGTGTCGATTCTCAATGTTTTGATGAACTAATGCAGTATGTCAAGTGTAGCTTTTCATGTAAGAATTTTCCCACATCTGTATTCCCTTGTGTTGTGGGGATGCCAATGCTACGATATGAAGAGTCCCTAATGGAACAAAACTTGAAGGTGAACATCTCTCACTTTATTCTTACCCTACAATGAAAATGTGAGGGTTCTCTTGCATTTATCGAAAACTAGGAAGCTCTTCTTAGAGAAAGAAAATCCTGGTTGAAACTTTATTAGTTCAACAGTTGCTTGCTAAACTAGATGTTATGGCTACTTCTTGAGATTTTTTTTTTTGAAATGCTTATTATATGAAAAGTTCATGATTAACTGATACAGCTTTCCTTTCGTTCTGCTGTTGAAGATAGATCCTACAGAATGCAAAATTCAGCTGACAAATCCGCCTCTCAATCCATCTCAAAATCGTGAAAATACAGTTTGTGTTAATGTTTTTCTTTTTCGAAAAAAACGCATTACCTCTTGTACGGCTTCTTGATTCTTAAATTATTACTGGATTTACCTGAGTAAGGTTTAGAAAACCCATGTTTGAGAAGGAAAAACTTTTGCTGGTTGTAGCGCTAAAAGGTACCATACTTATATATATACTATATATTGGAGTTTTTTGGGACCATAAATCATTTTCAATTATCTGTGAGCAGGACCTTAGATAGGAGAGCATGGAGGTCGTGGATTAAGGTAGAAGGTTAGTTGGTAGTTGAGCGTTCTCTCGCTTCCCCGTGGGATAGGCTTGATGGTCATACTTGAACCTTCCTTCTTACCAGCAGTATAAGCACTATTCTTATAACTTGTTATTCTTCGATTTCGGCTATCACTGGTGTTTTTGGTGCCCAATATTATTTCATTGTCATTACTGTTCTTTCTCCAGTTTGTTGTGTAATGCTAAATGCTCTCCATTTCGTATTATTTCATTGCTGTTATTGCTCCCATATCTGTATCCCCTTTTTTCAAACTATTTGGCATGCTTTATTTAAGTTGAGGGTTTATCGGAAATCTCTTTATCTCTATGAGGTAAGGGTTAGTCTATGTACACTCTACCCTCCCCAAATTCTACTTGTGGGGCTTACGGTAGGTATGTTGTTGCTGCGAGAAGGACCATCATGAGTCAGTTCAACATTGATTCAAAAGAGTTGGTTATTTCTTTAACAGTTTGAAGTAATCAAACTACGAGTTGCTATTGCCAAACCTAGAACTGTTTTCCGGCATAGTCCATTGAGCTCCCTGTCTTAGTAGAAGCTGGTCATATAGGCAGTGTTTTTATTCAGCCAATTGTTTTCTTTTGGAAACGTAAAATGCGATATTACTTAACTATGACCCCCTGGGGATATCTCTTTCTTTAAGTATGTTATTCAGGAATTTTACAAGTCTTGTTATATTTTAAGTTATGGACATTGTTTTGTGACCATCTTTTGTCTTACAACTACTTAAATTTGTTGGTTCTATTGCTGTTCAAACACAATTTTCACCTCTCAACCATCCAATACGAAAGCAATAGAGTGTTTATCTTCAAACCAAATTTGTTTCAGATAGAGTGTCAATGAAGTGCTTGTGAAAAATTGAAGCAACAACACATTGTCTGAATTGCATGGTTCGAAATGCTATTCTATGTTTCTCAAACTTGGCTTCTACTAAATTCTATTTGATGGGTTAATGTATGTGCAAGGAAGCTAAGTGTCACTTCTTCTATCCATTTCAGGATCTTACTGATGTTGAAGGTGATGGCATGGCTTGACACATGCTATTTCAGCCGCGCGCATACAGGAGATGGATATGATTTACGGATGATGGTGGTACTGCATTTTGAAATTTAAGGCGGGAGGAGGGGGGAGGGGGGGTGGGGAAGACGCAGAGGTGGCGTGGGGCAGGGGCCAGGGTCAGCGAGAGACACGGAAGGGGGGCAACATTAGTGGCACCCATAGACACGGCAACTGCAACCGGGGATCTAATTGAACATTTTAGCTTTACAAAAAATTTTCTATTAGACACATTTTTGATAATTTAGCAAAATGGAAAAGGGGCAAAATATCCCTCCAAGGATTGAAAATGTATAAAAACTTTCCTCACATTCCAACATATTGGCTGACTAATTGCCCCTTCTCAGAGCCACCGGGGGGGGCAAAGTGGGATGACAAGGAGGGAAAGGGGGCAGGGAAAGGAGGGAAAAGAGGGGCGGAAAGACGGGACGCGCAAGGAGGGGAGAGAATGGGAAGGGAAAGGGGAGTGCAGGGAGAAACCAAAACCGAGCGAGCCAGCCGATTACTAAGTATAATCCCCACCAATTCAAATATTAAACCAATTCTAATATTAACTGCCACTAAAAAAACACGACTTAAAAAAAACACGTGAAAATAAGATTCCCGAAAATAATCCAAATATTATTAGAGTCCGAAGTGACGGCCCCAATTAAATGTAGACAAGTCATTATTTGGAGGAAACTTTCAATAGGATGACTAGATCCCTTCCAATATTGAATTTTCGAAAACAAAGGAAGATGACTATAGGATAGAATCGCTCTTCTTTCCACGAGGGAGGCAAAGGGAGGAGGGGAAAGGGAAAGAAGTGTAGGAGGGCAATAGGAAGCAAGGGCTAAGGCACCGGGGGAAAGAGAAAGGAGAAAGAGGGGGTAGGGGGGGGGAAAGAGGAAAACGGGATAGAAAGCAGGGGGGGAAAAAAGTTTTATCTATTAAGTAAAATCCACATTTAATTTTTTGTCAAGCCCCGAGCCTACACCGTGGACGTGGCTGGCACCCTATGACCATTGTTGGCCTTGGGTGAACCCTAGTCTGGCTTACTTATCTCAGCGGAAGACTTAACTCAATTATCAAGTAACAAACATTCTCAATAGAAATACTTAAAACATGATAGTCTGGCCAAATTGGGACTTAAATCTCATAACAAAGTACTTGAAATTACAGGTTATAAGAGGGGACTAAAAACTAAGTGGTGGACTGTCTATGAAGCCTCTATATTACCTAAGATGGACGTTGGGGAGAAAGACCCCCCCAAAAACATCCTGTAAAAGGACCATCAAGCATAATATATTCCTCAAGATAACAATGAGGGCTCACCAGATTGTGGTGGATCAACTAGACACGAAGGGGCTGCGTGCAAATCCTGGTTTACATGCGTTCTGACATCATAAGAACAAGCAGACCAACTAGCATCAGGACATTAAATGGACGGACCTATGAGGGTGGAATGGGAGCAACAACTTAAGGCTTGAAAGTATTAAGAAGAATTTACCTTGGCTCTACTCAACTCATGAAATACTAACTCAATATAAAGCAGTAGAGAAATATGGAATTTATGTATAAAACTTGTAAAACAGTGTAAATAACTTAGTTCGTTAAAGATAATACAATAACCAACTCAACTTTACTTATATATGAAAGTAATATAGTTATGTAGGAGATTCTACCAACAAGACACCCTAGGAGCGAAGTGTGATACAGCGGTCTGCCACTGCTGCTAGGAATTGTTCATACTTTGTCGTCGCATTAGAAATAGAAAACTCTTAAACTTAGTAAATATACTAGGTGCGAACTCGTGATATCTAAAAGTATACCGTGAACAAACCCATGGATGGACTACATGGTTTACATGGGCACTGAAGTTTAATATGAAATTCGTATCCACACATTAGGGGGCCAATACTAGTGACCCCAAAATAACCTTTAGCTCAGCTTTTAAATAATTTTCTTTCTTGGGTTGAGCGAATTTGCTCAAAACCCTTAGCTTAAAAAGCTCTTTTTGGAAATCACGTTCCTTTTATGTTCAAAACTCTTTTTGGAAAATCTTAAGTTCCTCTAACTTAAGTGTTAAAAAACATTTATAAACTTTATAGGGAAATACTTTAGTTCCCTTATATCCTGTGAGAAATGAACTCAACTTTTACTTTAACTTGAAAAGTGGTCTTAAAAATAAAGGTAACTGTCTTAAAATAAGCTCTTAAAACCTTTACTTTAACTTACTTCTTAGCGTTTAGACTAGACTTCTAAACTTCCTTGACTTTGATCTTTACTTTCCTTGAATTGATAATGGATTTAAGTTGATGATTTCATGTTTATGGCATGAATTTTCCATGATATTTAGATGTGGTTAGGACCGCGAAAATAAGCAAGTGTTAACGCGGAAAGCTAGCAAAGCAAACCTCAAAAAGGACCCAGTAAGAGAACAACGAGAAATAATCAAAAAGCAACACAGATTAAAGTGGTTCGGCAATCGAAACTATATCCACAAAGAGGATGAAGCAATTCCACTATAAAATATGAGAGTACAAAAATATTAGAGAGAAACAACCTTCAAACCATTCCACCGTTAATACATTTGGGGAGTTCACACAAGGGATAAAAGTTATCAAAGCTTGTGACCCACAAAATTCTTTCTCTTAACACCAAAACTCTCAAAGCCCTACAGACTACATTGCTAATGCTGATTTTAAGTAAGGAAGAAATTCCTCTATTTATGGGAGTCCTAAAACCTTTCCTAATAGAAAAGGATTAGTACAATTCAAAAAACCTTTTCAAAAAGGAAACCTATTTTATAGTAAGAAATTTAGGGACAATAAAAAAAACCCTAACTGCCCAATTCCCCTTGGCATGGAATTTCTGGACAAAATAAATTTTGTGCAACCTTCTAAATAATTTCACTTCTTCTCCTCTCCATAAATCTCCTTTTGGCAAAGTTTATTTGTCTTCAACAAGAGAACGTCTCTGAAACAATTCCTCCAAAACAAATTCATTACGTCCAAAAAGGTTGCGGGGGCCTAGAACTATTTACCATCAGATGAAAAACCTCTTCTAACCTAGCTCAATCATGCGAAATCGGAACATGTGAAAAACCGGACTCCATCAATTTAACTCTGGCTCTGGAATACCACGGGTTAGGGACCAGAAATACGGCAGGGGGTGTAAATGCGGGAAAGCTAGCAAGCAAACCTTGAAAGATCACGAGGTAAGAAAGAAAAGAGAAATATACCAAAAGGACACAAAGATTTAACGTGTTCGGTCCAATCGACCTACGTCCAAAAAGGAGATGATCCATCACAATATAAATATGAGCAGTTCAAAAATAAGAGAGAGAAACAAAACCTAAAAACCAATTTCACTAGGAATAACATGGGAGGTTCACACAAGTGATAACAGTATCAAGCTTGTGACCCACAAATCTCTCTCTAAACCAAAACTCTCAAAGCTCTTAAGGGACTACATTGTGGATGTTTGATTAAAGTTAGAATGAACATTCCTCTATTTAGAGAGTCGTTAAACCTTTTCCTACAAGAAAGATAGTCAATTCAAAACCTTTTCCTAAAAGCAAAACCTATTTATAGTAAGAAATTTAGGACAAATAAAACCTAACAAGATGTACCTTAGAGTGTATTAATAAACTAAGAAGTGTGGGTATATCAATTGGGAACTAGTATGAAAAGACGGGGAACGAACGGGGTTTACAGGCGTCTTTAACGCTCTGAGAGGCGTGGAGCGCCAGAGCCTAACGGAAAAAATCAGTCATGAGGGGCTCTGGTAGGCGCGACGCCCCAGGTAGGGGTGTCTTGGCAAAAATAGAACAATCCGACCAATTAAAACGAACCGATAAAATGTTAGGGGTTATTGTATGGGTTATGAGTTTTAAGGGGTTTAGAAAAATAATTATTGGGTATTGGGTCGGTGGTTTTGGTTTTTCCATTGGGTTCTGGGTAAATCGATAACCCCACTAAGACTAAGTTAATTTACTTACTTTAACCCTTCTTCAATATTAAATAGCATAATTTTAATTAATACATAAATAGATTCAAATATTAGTTTTTTAGGCTATGTGATTTTTTGGTTAGGAAATTGTGAGCATTGTTGATATTGGTGGATCCAAGCCACTGTTCCAAGCTGTCGCATTGGAAAATAATTTTTTATTTGTAGTTTTAATCCTAGTTAGTAATGTAGGCGATAGGCTTTTGCCAAGTTTGTGAATGTTGTAATTTGGATTCAACATTCAAAAGTTTTATATGAGTTTTGCGGTTTAAGTTGGTAACATGTAATATAAACATAGTATTATTATATATTATTTTGATCGACATTTTTTATTGGTTAAACGAAACCGAAACCGATAACATTCAAAAATGATAAAACCAATAAACCTGATTAATACAAAAATTTCTTATTGGTTTGTTATTGGCGTAGGGCATTATTTTTAAAAACCGATAAAAACCGAAACCGATTATATGTAAAACCAAACCGAACCGGACCGATGCACACACCTTAGCCCCAGGGTTGTCAGGACGGGGGGAAACTTCGACCTTTTTTTTCTTCGTTTTTTATCTTTAAACCTTCTAAGCTTCTATGGATCTCGCCCCACTCACTTAGGATCACTAATAATCTCAATACCTTATAGATTAGACCCTAAAAACAACCCGGAAAACACGAATCAAATCAACTAAAGGCATACTACAACTCAACCGACAAGAATTCAACCATTGTTCTTCAAAGAACTTCAATATTCATCATTCAATCTACTCAAAACTTGCTGATTTAAACAAATTGGTGTGTGGGCGAACTAACCCAACACAGAAAGATCTCACATACCTTGGTAGGGATCACCCTCGACGTATTCACTCGAATATTTTGGCGTTCTTGATGAATTCTTGAACTTTTCTCCCTTTTTCTTCTTCTCTTCTCTTTTCTCCCAAGCCCTAAGCATGAATACTTTTCTAAAACTGACTTAAGGCTTTAGTTTTAACCCTAATAAACCTTTAAAATGAATTAGGAAATGATTGGGTGAAATGACAAGTTTACCCTTACTAAAGAATTCGGATTGGGGACCCTTACCAATCCAACCAAATCCCAACTTCTGATAGGCATTCTCCCTCAAAGAATAATAAAAATGTGCAAAACAAGCAGGCGTTGGAAAGAATTGCCAAGGTATTTTCCAACCATATCACAACGGATTTTAAAATCATCCTGAGCTTAGAAGTTATAGACTCGTTGACATGGACCTTTATTCACTTTTGTTTACATAGGAATTTTCCAATTTTATATTTCTTTATAAAAATGATTACAATTTTACTTTTTTAGCTTATTATTGTAAAGCTATTACGAGTAACGGAGTGTTTAAAAGTGGACGAATGAATAATTACGATGAACATGTCATATTTTTAAGTAACGTGGGAATTGTTATTAGACACCTTGGAATATAAATGTTTTGATTGAGGTGACTTGAATGTATGATAATGACTTCTATAGATATTTCGCTCAAATTTAAGAAACCACTCTTGGCAATAGCTTTCATGTTGTTGCATTAATAATGAGCGGGTTTTTAATGGGGTGAGATTTTTAATTAGTGTTTGGGGGGATTAGTGGAATTGACTTATTAATATACAATAAGTTAAAGGGTGGAAAATTAAGGTACAAACTATTAATTGAAAATAAATAATATAGCTATTTTTACATTTATTTCCTTTGAGTAGCTACAATTTTACGTATCTTGCTACTCACGGGTCCCACTAATTTATTCGGAAAAAAAAAAATAAGTCACTTCCTTTATGCAATTCATTTCATCTCTTTCCTCTCTCCCATATCCTTCAATTTCTCCTAAATTCTCTCCACAAAATCAGTTTGAATTTTAAATCTTCACAACTATGCTCTCAATCACAATTTTAGAAATTTCAGGTACCACCAAAACCTCTAAATCGAATATCTTTTTCTCAATTCTTTTTAATTTTTCTTAAACTTTCATATGAAATCATAATTGTAACACCTCAGAAATTGTTCAAACTAAGACTCGAACCGTTCATCGTAGTGAGTGAGATTTTACCAATGAATTAAAATTTTCTTAAGTATTAAGGTCAGTTCACTAGATTTATCACCTTGAGTTCCAAATAGAATTAAATTGAAAATAGCAAAATCTGAAATTTTTCAAGTAAAGCTAAGTCTGAATTTTGGGTCAACTTCAAACGACCATAACTCCTAGTGATGAGTTAGGTGAGATACAAGATTCAATAGGAAAGATAGTTGGTTGAATTTCTTTCAAAGCAGCCGAAGTTTGCAGGTTGGTCCAAATAAGAAAAAGGGTTTGCCGGAAAATAGGGAGGGGTACTTTGGTCCTTCCTTACCCCAAATCAGTTTTAATCCGTTTTTTCCAGTAATATTTTGGGTATATCCTTTTAGGTTCAGTTAAATCATAATATACATCTGGTTTTTAGTTGATAGGTCAAGAAGAGGCAAGAAAGAGGAAAAAAAGAAGAGAAAAAAGGATTAAAAGATGGAAAGAATATAAAGGCGTTCAGCGAGTTTTTAAGTTTTAGTGTGAATTTTCTGTCATGAGTTAATCGATAAAGAGTATGTAAAGCTTACAGGGTGTGGGTTTGGCCACCCAAAACGCCAACCATGTATTTTCAGCGAATTCATTTTAAAGTTTAAAGATTTGAGTTTCTTGGAAGTTCATCAAATCTATTTTATATGTTGGGTTTTGATGAATTATTTGAGATTAAACTGAGTTTATTTTAGTGTTGTTTCGGTAACAGTAGAGGATTAAGTTAAGTAAATCGATAATCCAGTGAGAAAGAACAGAGCAAAAGTGATCCGCAGGAGGAGAGGAAAACGAGCAAAAGTGCTCTGCAGAATTTTCTGAGTTGGGGTTTGGCGCAGCGCGCCTGCCAGAGCGCACCAAACCCATCTCTGTACTTCAGGGGCTATCTCTCCATGCCACGCATACCCCCAGGGTTGTCTGCACAGTCTAGTTTGCCTCTGATTACTCCGTTTGAGTTCGCTAAAAGTGCACCTTTACTCCTTTTCGATTTTAACTAATCTAAGTTACTTCTAAACATCTAAAAAAATCAGTCCTAACATTATCATAACCTTGAATTCATAATTCACATTCAATGTAGAGTTGAGAGTTAAGTTTTTGAGAATTCTTTCAAACGTTCTAAGAAAGTCCGTTTGAGTCCAATTGACGAGTTTTCTACAACTTCTAGTAACTTGTTCAAGACTCAAGCAAGTGAGTATAAGAGTGAAGAGTATATATTCAGAGTCAAAAATATCACCTAGCTCATTCATATGAGAACCATCAACTCTTGAATTCATTTTTAATTCAACATTAAGAGTTCAAAGGAGAGAGTTAAGAGTAGGAAATTAAAAGAAAGGTTTTTAAGATAAAAGGGGGGAATTTTGGGAATCCATGAATTGATTGAACAAAGTTTTTGAAGAAAGTAGTAATTAAGAGAATGAGCAGATTTGGATACATAAGTTCACTCGATTACTAGACTTAGACGAAGTTGTTAATGCTCATTAACTCCGCATTGAACTCCATAAATTGAGTATCATTGAGAGGAGTAGTATCTCCAAATTCCAAAATCTTGAGTATTGAGTGTCTTATTCCTTTTGAGATTATATTTGTAATCATGGGACTATTACATGTTACCCATAAAGTCCTTGAATTGAATTGTTCATGCCCATAATTTCACATGAAATCTCCAAGTTGAACACCATGAAATCATCCAAAAACATGAGATTATGAACCTTGAATCCATACTTCAATTCAAGGAAAGCTAAGAGTCAAGTCAAAAAGTTAAGAAACAAGTCAAAGTAGAGTTATAAAGTTTTCTAAAGTCTTTCACAAAAGTTTTCACTTTATTTTAAAGACTTAAAGTTCAAGTCAAGTAAAGAGTAAAGAGTTGAGGATCTTCCTTCAAAGTAATATAAGGGAGACTAAGTATTGTTTTGTACAGATTTTTTGAAAAATAATATTTTTTGAATTTTGACTTTTTTTAGAGTCGCCACTTAATTTTTTAAGAAAAATCAAGAAAGTTGTGTTTTCAAAAGACTTAAACAGAAAAATCAATTTTGAAAACTTAAAGGGAGTTCGGAAATTCCTATTTATATTTTAGGAAGGTTTACTTCATCTAAAATATTTCACTGACTTGTGATTATCCAACAACTAACTTTATTTGGCTAAAAATGATTTAATTTAAACTAAGTTTGATTTTAAAATTTCATTTAGAATTGTCGAAAGTTAAATGTAATATCTAAGTAAATTGACAACTTGCGAAATTTATTTTTAAAAGTTTATTTACTTGATTGATTTAGTTGAGTTGTTAAAACGAAGTGGCGTCTTATGGGCGAATTGGATTCTTTAAATCTAACACTAACGAGAATCAACAACATATAAATATACGTGAAAGTAAAAGTGAGAGAGAGAGAGAGAAGTCGGGTCCAAATCCAGATTTATGTCCGCCTGGATCAGAATCTGGACCCATTTCTTTTTGGGTCTTTGGCCTATTTCCATTTGTACCTGTCCTAAACTAAACATACAATAATAAATAGAATAATAAAACTACAAGGGCTTATGCCCAAGAAGTAACAAAAATACATGACTCTAAATAATATATAGCTGGACTCTGCCCAATTTCTTCGACTTCTTGATTGTTCGAATCCTTTCGACTCGGGATATGTACATCATTTTCGATGAACTTGTTCTCCAGATTTTTTGACCAACAGACTCGTATGAGAGTTGGGCCTCCATGACCCAATAGAAATGTGAGGGTAAGATCCATAAGGACCCGGACAAATTTCACATGCAAAATGAAGAGAAAACCATAAGTAAGGCTCGGGATAAATCACAGTAGAAATGCAACAGTAGTGCTTGAAGTTCTAACAGTAGACAATAATTTAAAAAAATATAAATAAAAAATAACAACCAAAAATAAATCAGCCTCTTATGCCTACAAAAATCAATGCCGATGAGCTCAAGTTGCGGATAACCTTAGGGCAGAACTTCATATTTAAACAGTAATATATACACTCATAAAAAGCGACTAAAGCAATTTTAAACAGTTTTGAATTTTATAACATCAATTATTTTAACTCATTAGGAAGTCAAGAAGCTTGAGAATTAATTTATACCGAGGAGGGCTCAAAATCCCTAAGAGTTGAGTTCATTTCTCAAAAGCTATAAGGGAACTAAGTGTTTCTTAAGAGTTTATGAATATTTTCACATTTAAGTTAAGAGGAAACTAAGAATTCTAACAGAGTTTTGAACAAGAAAAGGGAACATCGATTCCAAGAGTAATTTTTAAAGCTAATAAGGGTTGAGCGAATTACCTCAACCCAGAGGAAAGAGGTTATTTAAAAGTATGAACTGAAGTATATTCCAGGAGTAGTATTGAGCACCAATATGGAGATGAGAGTTCATATTAACTCAAGTCTCCATATAAACCATGTAGCCATCATGGGTATTAACGGGTCATACTTTTTAGATGATCACGTAAGTTTAGCCAGTGATCCACTAGGTAGAGGATGTTCTAAGCGACAGCAAAGTATAGGACAGTTCTGGCAGCTTGGGAACGACGTTGTATCACCACTTAGGCGCATAGTGGTGGTTTTGGGTTATAGAAACTTCTGTTTTAGTTACAGGGTTCCTCAAGGGGTTCTACTTAGTATGAATGGGGGTGTGGGAGTTCATTCATGCATTGCACAAGTAGACTTTTAGAGGGAGCATGATATGTATTTTATAATATTATTATCTTGAGTTAACATCATGTTTTTAAACAGTTTTTCTTTATATTGCACTTGTTATAAATTGTTTTATATCGAAATGAGTTCAATTAAGTATCAAAAGTTAAGTATTTTGATTTGAGTTTGTTGAGTCAAGTATCATATCTTTGAAGTTGAGTATCTAATCTTCTAGTTGAATATCTAATCTTTGAGTTGAATATCTAATCTTTGAGTTGAATATCTTGTTCTTTATTTGAGTTGAGTTGAAAAGAGGTAAGTATGTTTCCGTTTTATTCAACTATCAAACTTATGTTATGCTTTAGTATTCCCCTTACATGCTCGTACATTCCATGTATTGAATCAGTTGACCTACATCTTCTCATGATGCAGACACAGGTATGCAGAATGCAGGATCATCAACAGGAGCTTCATTGATATATCCGAGATTCGAGTTAGCTATGGTGAGCCTCCTTGCTTTCGGAGGATTTCATTTACTTTTCAGCTTGTTAGCAAGTTGTGGGTCTTGTCCCGACTTCCATCTTTATCAGTTAAAGGCTTCATAGATAGTCAGCATAGTCGAGGAGTCTGTATTAATCATTTTTTTTTAAAGACTATAGTTGCCTACTTTATGGCGAGTTGAATAATTTATTTTTATTCAAAGTTTTCATTTGACTTAAAGCTTTATATTTTAGTTCATGAATCTTTATTGAGATTTTAAACTTTGTATGCTTAAGTAAGTTTTCCACTTGTAGTCAGCCAGGATGAGGGTTCGCTTAGGGACCAATAATGGTCTTTGAGTGTCGGCCACGTGCAAGATGTAGGCTCGGGTCATGACAAAAATCCATACAGATTTTTCACTTATACAATGGATGAACATTTTCCTTAGGTCTAACTTAGCATTTTGGAGAGGTTGCAGGTTCAATAGCCAAATTCGAAGAAATTAAAGACATCGGATCCAAATTTAAAAATGACCCAATTATATTTGATGAAATTAGTGCAAAATCAAAACAATCTAAAATTGTTGGAGGAGGTGACAAAGATCTGTACGATGCTAGTTCAAATAAGAAGAGGAAAGGAAAAGCATTTGTATATTAACCATTAGGTTTAAATATTTGTATAATCATTAATTTGTATATATTATGATTATATATTAGTCTTATATTTTCTCTGTAAATTTTTGTCATGTATTTGTTTGTTTATACAGATATGTACATCCATTAGATTTAATATACAAACTTATGATAAAAAAAAAAATCGCAGAATGATTATTAAAAACTTTTTTACCAAAATAACAATGGTAAACATTATACAATTGATTGAAATGTTTTGTATAATAAATAATATTTGTATAACAGAATTTACAACCTTTTATTAAATTAATTTAGAAAATAAAATTGTATATAACTTCGAATGAATCCTAAAATATACAGATTAATAACTTCATAGCAAACATAAAATTTGCTATTGAACGCTATTATATAAACTATAGTTATAAAATACAAATATAATTTTTATGTTTGCTATGTGTGAAAGCTGCTCTAAGTTAAATTATAATAAATAGTTGAGCGTCATGTATTTAAAAAAAATTAAATAGTTTAAATTTTAAAATCGTTAATTAGTGGTAAATTTTGAACCCAAAGGTGGATGAGAAGGATATCTTGGAGTCAATAGTTGAATGAGAAAGGTATTTTTGAGCCAATAAACTATGTTGCCGCCTCTTACCTGCTGCATGTGCCCCACTTCATCTTCTTCCCACTTTTTTTAAAAAAAAAACTTAAATCTATTGGTTTTTTCTACTTTTTTTAAAGATTTATTTTGTTCTTACGCATAGATTTGATTTAAGCTTGAATTGATTTGACAGAAAGAAAGATATGTATTTGGAAATCTGAGAATTGTGATTGATTGTTTGAAATTCTATAGAAATAGAAAGATACTGACGCCATAGGTTTGGAGAAAAATGAGGTGGTGTTAATGGTGGGTGATGGGGGCAATGACTGGTAAAATAGGGAACATAGACGATGGCCTGAAGAAAAGAAAAGGGCGAAGAAGATGATGGAGAAAGAACGGTAAGGAGTAGAATGGGTATAGACTATAGTGACGACAAATTTCAATAAAAATCAAGGTGGTGTGAAGAAGAAGAATGACTGCAGCGGAATGAGCTTTAGTGTTGATGTTCAATAGGTATATGGTCAAATTGAGGTGTCTAGTTAAATATGAGCGCAACTTTAAGTTAAGCCTAGTTAAAACTTATCGATGACTTGTTCCTCACATTGCATCTTAGATCCCCTCTTAGTAGCAGTCAACTTTTATGCCTTTCGTCATATTATATGTTTAGTTAACTGATCCTAGAACTTTGTTCGATATTTTAGAACTTTGAATTAAACTATCCAAACTTATTATCTGTCAATAATATTTTTGATAATAAGAACAAACATATTGAGTTGCAGCAAATGGCTAAGATGTTATTAACTTGGAAGTCTATTTTTCATACTATATGATTAGATACGGATTCCTTGCCTCCAAAATTATAAACCATAAGTTTCGGATGAATAAATACAATTTTGTGTATTTTAACTTTATTTTTTCAAATAACAACATAGTAAAGAAAAAATTATAGTTTCAATAATTTTCAATAAAAAAAATAAAATAAAAGAATTACCAACTAAATGGTTATTTGTAATTGATCAATGCATCATCTAGAATGTATTTGTAATTGAAGTAGCTAACGAATGGTCCCATGTTGATTTATACATTTTCTATTTGATAGTATAATTTTAAATAATATAATAATAATAAGGGATAAATATGCACTACATATAGCCAGAAACTAGTACTTAACAATAAGCATGTGCATTTTAATACGCCATTAGTATTTGCATTACCACACTTTTGAATACATTATAGAAGTCATCTATTTTTTTTCTAATAAAAGCACATGCATGTGTTCATGTTCTCTATACGTAGACAAGCACACGGTGGCAAATTTTCTTAGTGGTTCAGTATATATATTTACTTCTTTACCCTTCACTTCATGAGAAGATCGCAATGTAAGAAGAAATGCTACCAAAAATTCTAAAGGTACAATGAAAATTCAAAGGTACAATGAATTGATGGAAAAAATTTGCAGTATCAACTGGACCAAGTGGAAGGTACCTCTACACCTGAAGAGATCTAGAATGTTGAAATAGAACACATTAGAATAAGGTTGGAAGAAATATTGAGTGAAATGAAAAGAAGGATCAGGCCAGTTGATTCTTTTGCCAAAACATGTTTCTAAGTATAAACTCAAGAAAGAAAATTTTGTATTCACTAATTAAGTTAAATACTAATATTATTTATTTAAAATCTATTTTTTTGAATTTAATTGTGTATTTTCATTAGTCCAATCAAATAGGAAAGAACATTACACCATAATTATCCTCTTACAAATAAATACGTCATACAGTTATTAGGTTGTGTAATTATCAGGTCGTGTAATAATTTCAACTGATCTTAAATGGACACCCAATTTATTTTTTTATTTTTTCTGTTTTCTAGTATAGTTACTACAAGTTTGCTTATATAGTTGGTGATGTCCGTAGTTGGAATGTAGTTTTCAAAGTCGAAATCTTAAAAGTTATAATAATGAACTCAAGCTGGTTGTTTGCAAGACTTGGATTTTGTTCCATTAGTTTCGCACGGGGTAATTAATTAGGTAGGTGCAAAGTATATTGTGGTTCAAATAAGATATTAGTCCTAGTTAAAATGGGTCGACCCGACCCAACCTAGCTCAATTCAATTCTAACGGGCTAGAGATTTAAATGGGTTGGATGGACTGATACTTTTAATTAAAAGGCCTATAAAATAATAGCACAATTCAGCCCTAAGTGGGCCTCGGGTAGGGATGAGTTGACCCTTCAACCAAATAATGAACAATATTACTCTCTTAGAAAGAGTATCGAACATTGACGTCTATGAACACGACATCAACATATACAAATTTTCATTTATGAATGACACACTTCGGTGAATAATAACAAAAATACATTATAGTCAACATAAAATTTAGCAAAAAAATGTTGATCATGACACCATTCCTCTCACAAAAAACTAGCTAGTTTTAAGACTTGATTTTTATTTTTATTTTTTTTCATTGACAAAAACTTTACAAATAAAACACTACTAAACATACATAAAGTATTTTTAAATATTCATAGCCCACGGACTGACTTTTAAGGCTTGTGGTTGAGCCTACGAGGCTAGCGAACCAAATGAGGCTGGGAATGGGCCAAAAAAATTAGGCACAACCCAACTTAATTCAAGGATTGAATTGGACCGGCCTAGTGGATCAAATCTATTTTGACATCTCTAGTCATAATGAAACAAATACTTCTATCTGTACACATTTTAAACACCATACATTGGAAGTTTTTAAAAGATGGGCTTCGTTAACTAATATCACATGGTTACAGATCTTATTTCATTATTCATTTTACTTGTTATGTTTTGATTTTTAAAGTCAAACATCATGAAATTTTAACTAATATTTTGAAATGTATATTTTCATCATAGTAATATGAGAACTTAGAAGAATTGACACTTATAATATTTTCATATAGATTTTTACTTTCTAAAATATGGGTTTAAAATATTAAATTATGTAATCCAATTTAGCATTGAAGATTAGTCAAATTGAATTAAGTGAAACAAAATGTGCCAATAATATTTAGTTACACTCCCTTCATACGGATTTACTTGTCAAATTTTGATTTGAAATACCAATTCAGAAAAGAAGAATTAATATAGTGAATTCACTATTTCACCTATTAATTGATATGATCCCAAATACATTTGCTCACTATATTTTTTAAATATCATAATTCAATATAAATAAATGGAGGGTATAAATAATTGGAAAAAAAATATTCTTTATTGATTTGTCAAACATGATAAAAATAAAAATAGAAATCAAATTAAAATATTTAACAAGTAAAAGTAAACGGAGAAGTCAATATGCATGTAGTCTCGATAACTTAGCTTCCTAATCACCTAGTTAGTCTTAACTTTGGTGGTTGAGCTTTGTCGAAGAGTCACACACCCAAGATGAAAAAAAGGGATGAGAGGTAAGCTTTTCATTATATATTATATATTTAAGTTTCTGAAATTCATCTCTTCTATTGTTGTACCTCTTGCGTTATCATTATTAGTCTCGGGGGGTCTTGTAATAATAGTGCTTGATCCTCTCAAGTCGGAGGAGGAGTTATGATGATGATAATACAAACTAGTTGTTGTGAATAAGTTCTCCGTAGAAACAAATGGTGTGAGTCGTGCAGTATTATCAAAAGGCCGCTCGATCAACTCACGAATCATCTTCTTATTAAGATAGTTGGTGATGAATGGATGATGAAGTAGCATCTCCGCATTCCATCTCCAATTATGATCTCTGTCCAAACACTTACTCAGAAAATCCTTCGCATCATTAGATATATTATTTGGTATCTCTGGTTTTTCGTGTTCAATCTTCAATTTTAATTCTTTCTTATTTTTACATTCTGACCATACCCGCTTTCCCGTGAGCATCTCTACAAGTATGCATCCAAATGCCCAAATATCAACACCTTTATCCTGAATCCCACACACTACAGATTCAGGTGGTGCGTAAAGTAGAGTCCCTCTGCAGCGACTCCGCTTCTTCACTGATGTGTCCCAACAACTTTTTGTTTCACATCTCAACGATACCCCAAAATCAGCCAATTTCACACTTGCAAGGCGGTGTTGTCCGCCAGGAAAGACAAGTATATTAGCTGGTTTTAGATCGCAATGGATAAATCCTTTACGATGAACATGACAAATCCCAACTAAGATTTGAAAAGCATAGTACGCAGCCTCTGCTTCTCCGAGCACCATATTCGACTTATGAATTAAGTCATTCAAAGTTCCAGCAGCAGCATACTCGAGGAAGAGGTTATAAGTTTTTTTACCGTTTTCGATGCTTACATCTTCTCCAAAGCACTTAACTACGTACTCCGACTCTCCGAGGGCATGCAATATTTGTGCTTCCGCTCGGAGTGAAGACGACCGATCATCTTGGGCGGATTTGACTGCAGCAAACAATGTATAGTAATCGGTTAACGGCGTGGCAAGAGATACCGTACCGTAACAACCTCTGCCCAACAACTTGAGCTTTTTCCAGGACATACTTAATTTATTGATGAGTAATTAATTACTTTAATGGCTTCTCGATCAGATTATACGTATTTATAATACTTTCGATTTGTTTTCCTAATCTTATTATATTTCAGATTAAATTCCCTTTTTCACTCTACTTGGGAACACCAATTCTGCTATACAAAGGAAAAAGTTCGTTATTCCTTGGGTATATTTATGGTTTTACCCTTGTGGTTATACGCGTCTGGGGAACAAGACGGGGTAATTTCGTCTTTAGGGCTCATATTGTTGGCGGGAAGTTTTGTGGGGAATTTCTTATTTTCCTTTCCCTTTTTATTTTTATATGATTAATCCATTTCTTCTATTTAATTTAATTTAATTTCCAAAACGTGAAACTATTGATTTAGCTAGGCTTCTTCTTTAGGTTTTTACTTATTTGTTATTTAAAAATGGGGTCGTTGTATAAATAACAAACTAATAATGTAAAATAAATACAGTAGTTATCGTTTGATATATTTGTGTTCCTTAGCAAACAGTTTAATTTATTTGTGTTCCTTAGCAAAATGTTTGCCTGTGTCGCTTGCCTCTCTCGCTTCATATGAGTGTCCAGGCCACTCTCTACTAAGCTCTCTCAATATTTGGTTCACTTTGAAAATAGAGTGATTTGTGTTTCCAGTCAATTGTAGTCACGGTACGAATACATTGAATTTTTCCAGAGAGAAAGCTAAAACTCTAGTACCTTGTTCAAGAACCCAAATGACCAATCGTCATTCCATAACCTATGTCTCAAATGTACACCAAATCAACAGTTACTAACACTATGCTAAAGGATAATGACATAAAGCAGAGAATATACGGTTCTAAGTATAACCAATTTGTATAAAGGAGACTGGAAAAATCTATATATACACATGCAAAAACAATAATATATTCGCTATACACTTAATGATATAATATAAAAATTATTTTACTTCGATCAATTGTAATACAAACGCAATTTTATACAGATATTGCAGCGAAATAGGAGCCACGCGGCGAAATCAATTTTCTCTCGCTTTATACAACGAAAGTGTATGAGAATTGGGTTTCTATTTTGTTAAAGCGACAGGAAAAAGTGTATATCCACATGACAAAAAACAATATCTTTTCATACACTTATAATTATTACAATATGCCAAAATATTTTACTTCGATTCATTTGTATACGAATGGCCAATTTATACCTCGATATTGCAGCGAAATAGGCCAGCAAATTATACAATGCAGCGAAATAGGGCCAGCGAACATACAATGGTATAGTATAGCGAATTAACCATTTTTTATATCTGTTGTGGAGCGCAAGTATGCAAGCTTTGCTATAACATTATAGAATATGATTTTGGTTGCTATATGTGAAAATTGCCCTGTGAATAATCAGGCATTATTATTATTATATTCTATTATGATTATATTAGATCCTTGACACTTATAAAGCATATCCTGAATATTTGTTATTGATATCATAAAAATTTTATGTACATGTACAATATATAATCAGAATATATACAATAAACGTGTTAATTAAATGTAGTAAGTATTGTATTGATTCATAGTCTAAGTAAACTTTTAACATGTTTGCTTGAATGATTTTAAAGAATGATATCCTACGTAGTGTTACTATTTACTCGATCACTTATCAGTTAATGCAAATACAATGTTTTATTAATCCAACAAAAGAAGTTACACAATAAAGTAAATATAAACGATATATAAATCACTAAAAAGATACAATTAGTAGCTATATGTAAAGTTTGTAGCAATTGTTTTCCTCTCTCCCTCTCCCTCTCGTCGTTGCTTTCTCTCTCTCTCTGCCTTTCACCCCTCTCTAGCCCCAAAAACATCTATTGTATATTGTTTTATGTATCAAATGTATTTATATTACATATCAAATGTATTTTGTATTATGTGTTAAATGTATACATATTTGGCATAAAAAATATTATGAAATTTGTATTTTTGCATTTGTAGTCTTCCACACAAATTGTGTTCATCAATACAATTGATATATATAATACAAATCAATTATATCAATTGCATACAAACTATTATAATTATACTTGTATCAACTATATTTGTATTCTACTATATTTGTATTCATACTAAAACGAATACATTTATTACAAATCAGTTACTCGTTGGTCTCTCTCTTCCTCTTAACATGTAAATATAATTTGTAATAAAGAAAATGATAACTATCAATTTCTAATTAAGTCAAAATTATAATCATTTTTTGACGATTTCCTATCAAACAACCCATCTTATTCGATCTCGACCCAATTTTACTTGGGTTCTCTTGTAGAGACAAATGTGGCCCAATTTCAAACTCCCAAACCAATACCACAATTAACCCAATCTGAATAGCCCATTTTTTCTGCCTCCCATGGTTTTCTCCCTCGCCAGCCACCACTAGCCGGTGAACCCCTCTGAACACCACCACGCCGACCAAATCCCCGCACTCAGTATCCCAAAATCCAAAGATTATTTCTCCTCCGGCAAACCTTGATAAACTCTGAGAAGGCGGATATCCACCACTCAGTGACTGAGTTCTCCATTGCCGTCGTCATGTTCGTTTCAAGATATACTCAACGGCGCTCTATCAGAACCCTAACATCTCTATTTTCTCAATGTTCCTTGCAGTATATTCCATCTCTCTCTCTCTCTCTTTGTGTTCTCGTTCTAGTTTTGTTTAGGGTAAATCATTGTAAAGGATAACTGACTACTTCAATCCACAAATTAAGCACTATATTTTCACTTATTTGACTCAGTGTGTACATTGAACAACGCAGGCATGAGTCTATGAGGAGATACGATTCGGTGAATATAATGTCTAGCAGTGGGAATATGATGAGTTCTCCGGTCAAATATGTAAAAGTTCCTATTTGCAATGTTGGAGTACGGTGGATGTCAGGGAAAAGCATGAGGAGCAGAGTGGCAGCCAGAATGCAAAATGAGTCCAGCAAAACCCTAAGAGAGATTCGAAGGTCAAAGAAGTTAAAGTTGAAACTCATGACTGATGAAGAACGATTAATTTATAATCTCAGAAGAGTAGGTTCAATTGTTCTTAAATTATTTACACCCAGATGCGCAATCATCTCAGATTTTGATTTTTGCTCGTTAGAAAGATATGTTTTTGCATTCTTTTTTCTTCACTCTTTCGTGCATAAAAAATACTTAGGAAAGAATTAATTTTCTTGGTGAAGTTCATCATGTGTGCTGAAGTTTGGCCATAAATCTGCCATTTTGTTACTTAGCAAATTGTGCTTTGCTGCTTGTGTGTTTGTGGTTACTGAAGCTGAGTAAAACTTTCTTCTTTGCATACAGATCACAGCTTCTTTCTTGGGGTCGATCATTATTTTCTTTATAATTAGACTAGCACAATAAGAGTCAATTGATTAAACTCTTAAAGATATCAAGTTGAACAGTCTTCCAACGTCCACTTGAAATGATCTTTATGTGTTTGTTGGTATTTTAAGAACTTTTTCTCTGCATGCCTTTCTACCATACAGTGTTTCGACTTGTTACCATCAGGATGTCGAAAAGTCAGACTGTTATTCTGTTTCTTATGTCTACATGGTAAGAATTGGTGCATGACCTTTGTTTTAACTGTTCTTAGAAATGCAGCTAAGTGTGCCATCTTACTTCTGTAGTTGTATTATAGTTTTTTGTGTTTTCACATATTGTTTCATTTGTCAAACTTCAGTTTGTTGCATTCTTGTGTATATCTACTCAACGAAACCTTATTAATCCAACTCAAACTTCTCACTTCCTTTACTAGTGTAGGCAAAGAAAAAAGTGGCTTTGCTACTTCAAAAGTTGAAAAAATATGAGCTCCCAGATTTACCATCTCCGCGGCATGATCCTGAGCTTTTGACTTCTGAGCAACTGCAAGCGTATAAGAAGATTGGTTTCAGGAATAAAAATTATGTCCCTGTTGGTGTTCGTGGAGTCTTTGGAGGAGTTGTCCAAAATATGCATCTCCACTGGAAGTTTCATGAGACTGTGCAGGTTTGTTGTGATAACTTTCCAAGGAAAAAATTAAGGAGATGGCTTCTATGCTGGCTCGACTAAGTGGTGGAATAGTGATTAACATACATAATGTGAAAACGATTATTATGTTTCGTGGCAGAAACTACCGGCAGCCAAAGAATTTGATACCTGTCAACACACTTACAAAAAGGAAGGTGAGCTACAAATCTCCTTTTATTTTCCTTGCCCATTGTCTGTCAATCCATTACTTGTGTAAGGGCCTTCTATAGTAAGTTGTATTGATGAATTGAATATGTTTCTTTTAACTCCTTAATTTTGTATTTGACCTAGGTTCTATCTGTGTTTCATGCTCGTACGATGTAGAACTTCAGGGGGCATCAATACAATGTCAAACTTCAGGGAGTTATGTTTCTTAGGCATCAATATTTAACATGTACTCCAGGTCCATTTGTTTTATTCAGTTTAACCGAAGTTCAATTCTCTTGCATGTGAAAAAGTAGTACAATGGGTAGACGGCATGTCTCATCTATTGAAAAATTGTTGATCCATCTGCTTATGGGAAGTAGTATTGAAAATTTGTTGATCCATGTGAATTGTGAACTCTTCCAATACCTATTGTATGTAATGAGCTGGATTTTCTGCAACTTGCCTAGAACTGAAAATTTGAACATGTTTAGCTGATGAGCACACAGCCACACACCTTCTGTTTGACAATGTTATCTTTGGTTTGTAGGCATTATTTAAAGCCCGATTCGAACAAGCACTAGAATCACAGAAATTAAACATAAAGAAAATAGAACAAAGAGCTCGGAGGGAAGGGAAAAATCAAATCTGATGATCCGGGCTGCACGAGCAGCATCCCGCGAGTAAGGGCATCACATTCTTCAATGCCATGATAAGATAAGAGGAAGAAGCCATTGTTTTTCAGGAGGATTATGGTACCAAGTTGAGTCACAGCAGTAGTGTAGACGAAAAACATTCAACAGCTGAAGACAGTGACCAGGAGGAGCTTGACGATTTCATTGCTCAGATAGAAAAGGCAGCTGATGACGAATGGGCAGCTGAGGAAGAAGCAGAAAAAGAAGAATCGGGAAGGATTAGATATTGGAACAAAGAAGATATGGGTGGTCGATTTAGAAGATCTGGAATGATGGGAAGTGATGAATCAGACGATGAGACAGGAGGAAAGTCAAGTGGTAGGAGTAGGACATCTGGAAGGAAGATGGGTGATGACGATGAACAAGATGATGTATCTGAAGATGACAGTGAATTAGATGATGATGATGGTCGACATACCCACAAGTACAATGCTCCTGTCAGGCATCCTAAGTATAAAACAGAGAAATGGCAGAAAGGTAAGAGCAATAGACCTATGAATGATGGAGGTTCAAGAAGAATTTTTGACCCTTATTTGAAGGGAACGATGGCTTCAGATAGGTTAAGTGACCTTGACGAAGCCATGTGGTCTTCAGATGATGAGAGCGGACAGAACAAAACACAACCAAATGAGTATAGAAGTAGTAGTGATGAGGGGGAGGATTATGATAAGATTGCAATACGGGAATCAGATGTAGATGATGCACCTGGTTCGAGGGCATCAAGAAGGGTTGGTAATAGCTTTAGGACCAGTGGTCAAGGGCAAATGAAGGTAAATGAGGATACCCGTGAGAGCAAGAGAAAGGTGAAAAGCTCAAAAGACATGGATGAAACTTGGGACAGCGATTGACCAGGATGCCAAGGGATACAGACACTGAGGCTGGTTTTATTTATGGTACTTGATCTATGCAAACTGATCAGGAAGAAAAATATGGACTATTAAGTTAAGTGGTTATGGACGTTTGTGATTTCTAGTTGAGTGCTTTCTTCACATGGGCAAGGAATCAAGCTAGCTATTTCTTCCTGTTTGCTGCTTTTGTGCACCTAAATTTCTTTATTTGTAGTTTTCTTGTATCCACATTGTTTTAGGTAACAATTCCCTTCTCATAATGTTTGTCAAAGTAATTGTTGCTGCAGAAAGAGTAGTACACTGATAAATCTACAGTGGTAATGCTTGTATATTAACACTGAACCAAATTGTCGTTTCCATAATATATACTGGGGACTTCAATTAGTTTATAATGAATTCTTTTTTATGCTTACTTTATATTATTAAATTTTCTGTTATGAAAAATAGTTTTTTATCAGGTACTATAATGTCACAATTTTATATAGTTATAGATATGTAGAAAATATAACAATTTTTAAAAGTTCAAATTGAACCATAGTATACAAATATCTTAATGGACGGTAATTAATTATTGTAATCTAAACATACATACATATTTAACACGAAATGAGAAAAATATAGGTGAAATTATCTGATAAATCTCTTTACTTGTATGCATTTGTATCATTGTTCATGCTTATGTGGCATTAAAATGAATTAGTTGGCAAGAAAGTGTATCTTAAGGCAAGTAAAGAACATATTTAACTTTAAAAAAAATAATATATATATATATATTTTTAAAAGTTTTTTCTTCCCCTCACCTCATCATCTTCATTCATTCCCACTCCCACTCTCCAACCTGCCACTTCAATTCCCCTTTTCAGTCATCCCTCACCCGATATCTACCTTAACCCCCCTTTTTAGTCATCCCCAACTCCATATCCGCCCCAACCTCCTCTTTCGGGCTTCAACTATCCACCACCCCATCTTTGCCTCAACTCCTCTTTTCAGTCACCCCACCCTATTAGTAGACCAAATTTTTATTTTTTTTTTAAAAAAATTCATTTTAATTTCACCAAATACCACCATTAAAGAGTAAAATTTTTAACTACAAAAGGCTTACAAAATAAGGAAAATAAAAGGAAACAAAGAGAGATTAATTTAGATCTAATTTAAGATTCAAGATTTTCTTTTTAAGACTTTCATTTTAATTGTCACTCTTTTTTATATGGAGAAAAATTTAAATGGAAGAAACTCTCCCTTTTTTTTTTGTATGAAGACAAGTTTAATGAAACAAAAAGAGGCTATAAGGGTGTAGGTAATGGTGGTCATGGTGGTTTTTGGTTGAGAGTGATGGAAAATTAGAGGAAGGTGAGAGAAATAAGAATTTACTCTAAAGAATTATATTATCTTTTATTTAATATTATGATTAATGATTTTCAAAAATAGTTAATAAAAATAACTATGACGTGTTATTAATTTAAGTGCATGGATTTGACATATCATTTAGTTTAGGGAGAGTGTGATACACACATGATAAATGAGTTTAAAAATCATTTTTTGATTGAGTTCAAGGGTTTAGTTAGTAAAGAGTAAAGTAGAAAGGATCCACAAAACAAATACGTACAAGTATAAGAGTTCATTAAATCATTTCGCGAAAAATATATTTAAAAAAAAATTAGGATGGGAGGGTTACAAGAAATGGGGTAGATTTTTTTTAAAAAAAATAAAATAAAATCAATTTTTGTATGGGGGTAGGGGGTAATGGAGGAGGAGGAGGTGGAGTGGAATAAGAAAAATAATTTAATTTTTTTTAGCAATAGTAATACTTTAATTTTTAATTTTAGTTAATATTAATAGTTTGTTAAGGTAAAATATTTTATTCATGTGTCAAAAAATTTTCAAATGAAAGTAATAGTGTATTACACACATTATTGAGTAACTGAGTTTAAATAAAGACTTTAAAACTCTCCGTTACGATTTTTCCATACAGTAATATATTAAAATTCACTCATAACTAATTCATACGATACTAAATACTAATATTTTCATAACACTAACGAATTATCAAACGATCCTTTCTCATCAAAATTTCGATTACTGCGCGTGGCAGCACATGTGAGGGAGAAATCGCGTAGGAAGCAGCAAGAGAAATTATTATTACCTAAACATAAAATAAACACACATATAATTCAGCAAATGCTAATAATGGTCAACGGGGCCTATATGTAGGGCCTACGTGGTTACCAAAAAGCACAGCTGACACTACACTTTCAAGAAAAAGGAAACCAATAAAATCACTCTCTAACACAATTACCACTTTTTCTTTTTCCTCTCTCACACACTCAATTCTCTCTGCAACAAACATAGAAAGCCAAAAAATTCCCAATTTGCACAGTTGAAAAGAAAAACAAAACAGGTAGTTGATTAGGTATGTTTACTAACAGTGTGGGGGTGTTTGTTTGGTAGTTAATTACTCTTGTGAATGGAAAAAAAAATATCTTTTGTTTGATCTAATCTTGATTTTCTCTTCAGCTTCTTTTTACTCCCTTTTTTTTTGGGTTGGGAATTGCTGTTTGACTCTATGAGCAAAGAAAGGCCACCAGAGCCTCTGGATTTCTTTATTTGGACTGTTGAGGTATGGGGTTTCTTTCTTAATTTATGATTCATTAGTATTCCAGATCTTGGGAGTAGCTTTGAGGTCATGATTTTGTAGTGAGGGTTTTCTTGATTATTGGATGTTGAATGTTATTTGATTGGTGTATATTGATGAGTTTTCTTGACAATATGCTGATGAGGTAGGTGTCAGCAGTTAAAAAAAATGTACTGTTTATCAATTTTTGACCTTGCTGTTGAACTTTGTAGGCATATGATAACTTCTGCTAATGTGTGTGCTGTCCGTACACCATGATTATAAAAAAAAAAGACTTGTTGATTTGGAAAGCAAGTAGGTTGTTCACTAAAAACACTCTCATCTGTCCTAAATAGAGTTAGGTGGTACTTGTTGCTGGTAGGAGGTGACAAGTATCTCATGGAATAGTCGAGGTGCGCAAAAGCTGGTCTGGACACTACAATCATAAAAAAAAAAGTTAAAAAATAGGTTGTTCACTATAGGACTCTCTTAGTGAGTCCATTTATATGACTATGGCTTATTGGCATCTCCATTTGTTGGAATTTGTTTAATAAAACCTTGGGTTTACACGTTTCGTGTAATTCTGCTCTGGATTCTTAAAATATGTGAGTTCTGGAAAATTTGAAGTAATAGTTAGATATCCCATATAGTACATATTGCAGCTTTTTAAAAATGCAACAAACCACTTAAACTCAAGATATAATAGATTACAATTGCAGTTGCACTTGATGACTTTTGTCATGTTTTGAAAAAAATTAATGATCTTATTATTATGCACATTTTCAAATACTTCATCCTCTTTATAACAAAAAAACAATTATCCAAAAAGTCATCACCAATTCTTTGTCTTCCTTCAGCAGTATGGTCTATGGTGGACCATTTGGAAGGAAATGAACGCAAGAATTTCTGAAAATAGATTAAAATCTGTACTCAATACCAAGTACAAATGTTTATCCCAATTGTTTTTTTTTTTGGGTGTAACATGGCAATTTCAAATGATAGAGTCCATCATAGAATTTTTGAGCTCATTACACAATATGCAAAGTTGCCACCCTTTGTAAATTCCTCACAACACCTTCTGGGTGCTGAACATTTAATGCATTATCTTTTACTGATCATAAAAATTTGCTTCTAAAATAATTTTTGATAAACTTCACTGGAACTCTTCCCAGTGTTGATTCTATAAGGTACTCATTTGGCATATTGCTTTGCTCATTAATTGCAATTAACTCCTGTAGTTGTTGCAAAGAAACATTCTAAGCTGGATGATATTTTTAAAATCTTGCTGAAGTCTTGAATATTGCTGGAGGTTCTATTAAGTGTAAGGAGATGATAAAGCAAAAAAGTAATGGAATTACTAGTGCTTGGTGAAGTTTATATGGGTCAAGAACTTGAACTTCAAAGACCAGGTGATATCCATTAGGGATCTCATTTTAAGACAACGTGTAGCTTTATTTCTTTATTGTCATGTACTTGGAATTCTTGCAACAAGGGTTCAATTTATCATGAGAAAGTAATGACAAAAGGTCTAGTAGACAAATAAGATTATATGAATTTGTATATTTGATGTTGAAAGTTTTGACCATTACATATGATTAAAAAAAACAAGATATTGTAAGTGTTATGAGCTTGTTGATTTCACAAAGAGGCAATTGCAATCGATAGGGATTCGAAATGGGATTCTCTCATTATCTCAAAAATGGATGAGAAGTATGGTCTTGGAATTTAAATCGTAAGAGCTCAAGTGTTACATATCCTGATATGGAATTCTTAGAGCTCAACAATGCTTTTAATGAAGTGAATTAATCTGCTTCTTGATATGGCTAGTTGAGCCCAAATTATTCTTTTGCTAATTATGATAATAACAAGATCATGAAAAACTGAATCAGACTTTTGAAGCTTGAAGATTTCAGTTTTGAGATTAACAACTGTATTGACTTTGTGAACAATTAAAAAAAATAAAATATATTGACTATGTGCGAGAAGTGGACAATGCCTTTTCTAACTTTGAAATCTTTCAAGACATGAGTTGAAACAAATATGCATACTTGTTTATTTGCTTGTTAAGTTTGATTTACGTGTTGCTACTGCAACAACAGAGCTTTTTCTTTTAGGAAGTTTTATTAAAAATGATTTGTGAAGCAACTAGTGATTACTTTTTGAATGGTTGTCCAGTTTATTATATAGAGAATGAAGTATGAAAGTGTAACTAATGAGGGGATTATCAATTGTTTTTAAAACATGACAAGTGGTCGAGTGCAATTGTAATGTCTACATTCAGATATTGTGTTTAAATGGTTCGTTATTTTTAAGGTTTCAAGTTGAAGATATCAGTTTTAGATTCTGATTTCAATTTAGAGAATGAACTGATAACAAATTTCTTGTTACTAACTCATCAGAAAAACAATCTTCTTGTTACCAGATTCCGTTGCCTTCTACATCACGATTACTAAGAACTAAGAATTCATCTGACAGGTGCACAAGTACTGCACGGAGTTTCAAACTATAGGTTCCATTGGACTCAGTTGGTATTTCTTTCAGATTTTTGAGAAGCACCTACTTCTCAGGTGGCTACATCCTATATACCTCAGTAGGAGCTAGTTTATTAACAATTACATCCTTAATAAAGTACAAGCACATGTAGTATCGTTGTTGCCCACTATTTCATGACATAAAAGCCCGTCTACTAATGTGCATGGACTTCTTATCTTAACAAATGCATAGAATAATCAGTTGAAGTGATGAAGATTACTAAGCTGGATAGTTTTACTGATTTTTTTCAATTTGGAGTCTCTCTCTTAATGTCTTATGATAGAATGAACAGGAGGATATACAATAGTAGTATACTCAGTATCTCGTGTAAAATTAGAAGATTACACTAGGACCCCTAGGAGGAGGTGGAGGACAGTTCAGCGAGTTAGAATGACTTTACATGTGATTGTGATCATCAAGAATGCTATCTTGTATAGATGCTGGTAAGCTGCCTGGCTAATATACTCCAGAAAGTTTTTATTCTGATCATCAAGAATGCTATCATCTTGTTGATACTGGTTAGCTGCCTGGCTAAGATACGGCAGGAGATGTAAACCTGCCAATCTTTGCTACATATTAATCCTTCTTTAGTCTTCAGTAGCTATGGAATACATTGAGATGCATGCAAGAATATGTAGTCATTTTGGGTTGTGTGAGCTTCAAGATAGCAAATGAGCAGGGGTCGGTAATGGTTTTATGAAATAGAAGATAGTCGTGACTTGTTGATTGGAGAAAATAGTTCTCTTTGGATCTTTTCTTGGGGATGATTTACAGAGTTATGCTTTGTACTTCTAAAGAAATAGCTCATTGGACTTCAACATATAGGGTCGCTTTAATGGTACTTCTACCTTTTATGGTAAAAATAGTCTAGAGGTTGGGGTAGCATGTAAGATGCTTTGATTGCTTTCTGATGCTCTTTTGCTAAAGTCTTATCTGTTAATTCTACTATCTTTCTTGAATCGCTCAGCTGTAGTGACTGAGATGTCATCATAATGGAATATCCTGTACGTCTTTTCCAGCTAAAGCAATATGATATAACATAAGTAATATTGATCACATGCTGTCTTTTATTTCGACACAATTTTATCATCTTTTTCATTATAATTGCATTGTAATATTGTTCCAGTTTCTCCCTAATTTTATAGTATATTGAAATATAAAAAAATAAATTTTCCTTCCACTTTTAGTCCATATACTTGTATTCTTTGTAAGGTATATACTTATAGTTTTTCAACCATGAGTTACTGGAAAATTACATACATGCCTCAGTCTACTTTGTGAATCGGTTTTCACATTTAAATATCTATATGTGGAAAGAAACTAATGTGTTGTAAGTTAGAATTTAAGCTTGAAAGCATTACTTGGACTCTGGTCCTCAACTATAAGCCATCTGCAAAAGTTGAGGACTTTGCCCTTTTAGATGGTGGAGCCATTAGTAGATGAGCATGTGCTGATTTTTTCTTTCTGTACTAACAAGAGCTACTTTAACGGCCAACTTCCTCTTTAAGGTTGGTACCTCGAAAAGTGATTTGCTGAACCACACGTCTCTGAATTTAAATTGTGAGAGTCATATTTGAGTATCATAACCAGAGAAAATTCTAGCCTTTTAACGTATAAAATAAATTTTAAGATTTTGCTTTTGTGAGATACTTGTAAATATGACCATTAGATTTAAATGAGATTTAAGGCATTTAATGGATTATCTTCATTTCTTAGTGAGAAAATGGAAGGAGAGCGTATAGAGCTAAAAGTGGAGTGTGTATAGCACTCGCCTATGGAAATTGTAGCACTTACTTTTTTGTTTGTGCACTCATTGCAGCCAACCATCAGGGGTTTAAGTTGATTCTAGTGGTTAAATTGACTAGTTCTATAGTATTTTTCAAACAATAAAGATACTCCTTCCATCCTACTTCATGTTACACCATAAGACTATGAAAGAAATTCAAAAGGTTAATTTGATTCGTACGTTGTATTAGAAGCAGTAGAAGATAATATTGACATAGTTGTCGAAAAGTTAGTTGAGAAAATAACATAGAAAAAGTTAACTTGAACAGATAAATGAACTAACACTTTTTTTTGAAAATTATGAGCATTGTATGATATAATTTTACTTTTTTCATCTCAAGTTAACCATTCTTTCTATGTTGGATTGTTCCAATATGTTTCCCCTTTCCTAAAATGAAAACTAATTCTAAAAATTGTTCCATTTTTTCAAAATATTAATTTATCTGTACTTTTGAAATTTAAAGCTCTTACCTTAATAATTGCGACAAAAGTAGATGATAGTCCTAAATTTAGATGAAGGGATTCTAGTAGAATCGTTGAATGTATTTGAATGTCCTGAAATAGAAAGATTGCCGTATTAATTGGGATGGATAGAGTAATAGTTAAGCATAAGTGAATAGCTAAAGAAATCCATAGTAATTCATCCTTCTTTGAAGAGGCAGCACATGTGTAGGCTAGCATCAATTTCTGGAAGTGCATGATTAATGATCTTCTTGAGAATTGAAACCAACTAAGTGACTATTTGAGTAGATACTCTCCTTGTTTTTCAAATCATTTTTAGCACAAGCTACACTGAGTATGCTCTAAGTTGGTGTGATTAAGGGTCATTTGGTAGCTGGTTAGGAGCTAAGTTATTCATGTATTAAATCCCACATAAGTAATACCATGTTTGGTTTTGTTATTTAGAAATCTGCATGTATAAGTTATGACGGAAGCTATATATTTAACTAAAAGATATATAACTAAACCCTGCATAAAATAATATATAGATTCCTTATAACTAATCAATGTATTACTAATATTTGCATACCTCTAACCAACTACCAAAGGACCCCAAATACATGAAAAGAAGTGTTTTATTCCTATTGCAAGATTTGCACGTTTCTTTGTCCTCTTTCATGTATTGACATTTAAGTTTTTTATCCACAACTTCATCAGACATGGAGCCAGATATTCACTTCACAATTGCTTTCCTGGGGCTTTAATCCACACTGATTCCGTTGATGAAGATCTTCCTTGCGCCTAATTCACCCCCAAATAATAATTATAAATTAAAAATAGTAGGAAATTGTAGAGTTCTTCCCAGCTCTTTTCGGTGGTTTGGGGATGGCAATGGCATGCTACACAGAAAGGAGATGTGTATCTTTTTCAACGAAATAAAAAACATGAGAAGGAAATATATCTTGTTCAATGACTGATTTATGTTGCTAATTTTGCTGGCAGGATGTTGGTCTATGGTTGGAAGAAATAAATCTCGGTGGCTATCGTCAAATTTTCAAAGAGAATGGTGTTAATGGGGAGTACTTGGAGGGTATGTCTATGTTCACGACTGAACAGATACTAAGGTTTATAAGAAGGTGTCACATGAAATGGGGAGACTTCATAACACTGTGCAAGGAGCTCAGGAGGATAAAAGGTGCATCTAGTCCCCTACCCCTTCCATCTCTCTCTTTCTTAATTTTATCTGTTATCTGTCCACGGTCTCAAGCATGACTTAGTTAATCAAAAAGATACTGTTACCAGTAACCATTGATAAACAAAACATCAGTGAATCTTCTGTTGCTATATAGGATGACCATAATGTTAATGTATTTTTTACTATAATTTAGTACACTTACATTGATTCAACTCATTTCATGTAGTGGCTTGCTTGAAGGGAGAGCAAAAAGTTCGCCAACCTTGGTGGGCACCGTCATGTCTCTCTATAGTATTTACCAAGGTGGCCAAGCGTAACAGGCAATCTAGAGTGGTTTCACTGAAGCTGGAACCTTGACACTGATATTGCCCTTGTGTATGTATGTTTAAGTTGTATCTTAAGAGGACAGGGAGTAGGAAAATCACTTGCCTACGTATAATTTTTCGCTTTTTCTTTGTTGGTTCTTCTTTGGAGAACTCCCTCCCCTGTCCAAGCATTTCTTATACATAGTTTTGTAGTCTGTCTTTGTTCTAAATTAGTTTTGATGAATATATACTTAAATGAAGCAAAGAGATACACTTATGTAAATCTCAACCTGCACTATTCACATTGAAACAAAAATTGATACTCCAATACTTTGGTGCAGATTGGATGATGTTGTTATAGAAATTTGCTTATTTTGTAGTGCCACTGTCCACCTTATGCCAAACAGTTCTAATTTTCAAAAAAACATCGAATCATTATTTTATTGTCTTAGCTTTGATGTTTAAAGAAAGTTGAGCTTTGTATTAAAATTAGTTATAATAACGTTTTTTCATTATATAATCTCCGTATACAGTTTAACTAATAAAATGTTAGGTTTCTATTGTTCAATTCCATCTAATGTATTGAGCCCTTTGTATTTCCTTTTCAAAACCTGGCCCCACTCTTTTACACTAGCTCGCAAAGGTAATCTGCACAAGCCTCGTGCAACAAGCTTGATCTGAAAGAAAAATTCCTTCCGTTGATAAGGAATTTCGAATTTGAGAGTACTAAGCCTAAGCCCAAACCATTGAGCTCCGGATAATTTACAAGAGGTCATGATCTTCTTGTCGCTTAGAACCAACTCTTATGGGATAATTTCTAAGAATATGTACAATTAATTACCATAACGTAACTCTTCTAAATTACATTTAACTCTACAATGCTTATGGCGTTTTCATTTTGTAAATGTGATATTAATTACATTCATTAACAATGTATGTTACCGTACCACTCACTAATCTATAGTATTTAAATCGTCCTAAACATCACAGATTATTCATCCAAGTGCTAATTAGCTCAGCTCAAAACACACACAAGAAGGTATGAAGCTACTCTCATCTTTAATTTGTTGTTAATTCTACACAATTATATATTCCATTCTTATAATTTTGCTTCTTTTTTTTTTCATATAGTACGAGTACTAAATAACGAGGCTGTGGTACTTACTGGTGCAGTGTTAGCAGCGAATATGAAGATGAGTAGCAGGTTGATTTTTTTGTTTGTTGTGTGTGTTCTCGTGCAAGCGACATATGCAAGGAAGCTTCTTCAGTTTCCATCAATGGACATCCCCGGCATTGGCGGACTTGACAAAATTATGGGAGGTATTGTAGGCGGCGGTGGTGGTGGAGGTGGAGGCGGAGGAGGAGGAGGAGAGAATGGTGGATCTGGTGTAGGGATGGGAGGTGGCTATGGTAATGGATCAGGTAGCAATGGAGGCGGTGGAGGCGGAGGCGGTGGCGGTGGTGGAGGAGGCGGTACGAATGGTGGAAATGGTTGGGGAATTGGAGGTGGCTCTGGTAGAGGATCAGACAGCGAAGGAGGCGGCAGTGGTGGTGGTGGCGGAGGAGGAGGAGGAGGTGGAGGAGGTGCAGATGGTGAATCTGGCTGGGGAATAGGAGGTGGCTCTGGTAATGGATCAGGTAGCGATGGAGGCAGCGGAGGTGGCGGTGGCGGCGGCGGAGGAGGAGGTGAAAATGGCGGTAGTGGTTTTGGTATCGGAGCAGGTGAAGGTCATGGAGTTATGGCGGCAATTGATCCAGTTGAAGTTTAAAATAAAGCCTCTTTATACGGACGGATTAGGTGATCACTGATCACCTGATTTTTCTCAATTTTTTAGAAATTAGAATTAAGAATAAATAAAGACAATTGTCATTAAACCATATATTTTCACTAAATAAATGGTATGATTCATAATTTTGTGAATTTTGAGCTTAGTTATGTATTGACTATTGAGTACTTCTCATTTGACACATGGTACCTACAATAATACAATAAAATTAAATTCAATAAATTTATGAATTTTAAAAAACACTCTATTTTAGTTACTGCATGTTACTCTATTTTTATTTTTAATAATGATAAAAACGAGTTTCAATCTATCAATTCTTATTATATTTGAATATAATTTCTTCATATTAAGTCACAAAACTCACTCTTGATGGTCACCTTCCATCAATTCTTTCAGTTTCAACCTTGCTACTGTACTCTCTCAAATCCATTTGATCCACCCATTTTAGTTAAGTAAAATTTGGATTGATTATTAACCTACCAACTTAATATTTGAGCCTATTTTAGATGCTCAAATTAATTCAAAATTATTTATTTTCCTACTAAGTATATTTTTAAAAATATAAGTAATACAATATATAATAAAAAGATATAAATATTTTGAACTGACAAATAGAATAAGATGTATATTTATTGATCATTTTAACTTCTGTCATAAGTCAACTTGGATTAGCGGGATATAGCAGGTCAAAATACACATTAGTTCATCAATAAATACAACTCTTACTGCATTGTTAAATTTTAAACGGATTCAACAAGTTATAATTTATTGAGTCAATTATTTACCACCTTTAATTATATCTAATTAGAAAACAAAACACTTCACAATCTTCTTTCAAAATAAAAAAAGGGTAAAATGTAAAAAATAAAAGTGAATAAAAAAAAACACAAAAAAAAACAAAACATCTAAACCGTTATCATATTTTTGAAGAATTTAAAGTTTTTTTTAAAATTTCTAATTTCTTAGTAGTGAAAATTATATATTTAAGTTTCACCAATAGAGAAACTAGCAAGCATTAATAGGCTTTTTTATGCATAACACTCAATACATACGCATAAAGATTTATTTGAGAATATTCATTGATATTTAAGAAAAAATCGGTCTAAGTTTAGGGATTGGATTATAGCATATGTTTGCGTTTACTAACAATTTCATATTGAAAATCAATAATTATAATGATTTATTTTATCATGATAAAAATTTAAAAATTATTTCGTTTTATCAATTAAAATTATAAATTTATTAAATATATCCGTGTAGATTGTATGTGAAACATTTTAGGACATAGCAAACTTATTATGATCTTAAAGTTTTATGATCTAAAGAGTTCTTAATTTAATAATCGTTATTATATTCAATATTAGTAAGTTTCTTCAAATTAAATCGTAGGATCCATTCCAAATAACATCCCTCCACCAAAGTTTCAGGCTTGCATAATCATAAACTTACTTTGATTCTCTCATTTTAGCCAAGTAAAACTTGCAGGGGCAGGGTCATTAGCCCGTCTATTTGATAATTAAGCTCATTTTGATTTGTTCAAATTTAGCCAAAAACTCTTACACTAATATTTTTCTAATATAGGTGATACAATATATTCCAGAACAAAAAGTTATAAATATGTTCAATTTTCTCATTCGATAATAAAATAAGTTATTGTATATTCACGTGTTATGTCTCATATCTAAATTTGCCACAAGTCAGTTTAGACTAGAAATATAGCATGTCAAGTTAGACATTGTCTATCTTGTGCCTTGTGGCGAAGTCAGAATTTTCATTAAGGAACTTAAAAAAATAAACAAGTACTTAAGTAATATTCAAATTTAAGCCATTGAGTCACATTTGAATGGATCGAATCAAATATAAATAACTAAATGAAATTTAACTCTACGTCAACATGAAAAATAAGACATGAAAATTAAAAAATCATATTACATTCTGTTGAAAGAATAAGCAGCAACAAGAAGCCAAAATAAGGTAAAAATAGGTTGCTACTTGAATTCGAACCCACAAAGCCAGAATAGGCAGCAAAAACAAGCCAAAATAAAGTAAAAATAAGTTGCTACTTGAATTCAAACCCACAAAGCCAAATAATAAATTCACTTCACCACTTAACTAAATCTTTGACTTATATTAAAGGAATTCATCATTTAAAGTATATAAATATAAATCAATAAATTGATCCTATAGCTTCGCCCTTGCTTGTGCGAACCAGTTAAAGTTTTTAATGGATTGAACAAGTTATGATTAATTGAGCTAATTTTTCTTATCACCTCTAATTATATGCTTAATAAAACCAAAAAAAAAACAAAAAACAAACAAAGCCCTTCATATTCCCCTTTCAAAATGAAAAAAAAAGGAGGTAAAATGTAAAAAAGAGAAGTAAAGAAAAAAAAGACCATCGGAGAAAAAAGAGCACAGCAGCACCCTAACTGCTGCCATATTTTTCAAAAACCTGAAGCTCTCTTCAGATTCTGCTTTAAGTTTCTAATCTCTTCTTCTTACTAGTGAAGTTTGCCATTAGAGAACCTTGCGAGCATTAATACGCCATTTTTATACTCAAACCACTTTAAACCCTACTTATCGTTCCGTTAACCAAAAATGTTCTCGCCGGGAACAAGGAGATCAAATTTTAATGCTCGTAAGAGTGGCCGGGATAAACCTACTACTGGTTCACCGGTGACGCCCTTCACCGAGAATAGAAAGCCGCTTGATGATAATTCTCCTATACCTAATCGCCCTAATACTGGTACTCCTGCTCCCTGGGCTTCCCGTCTTTCTGTTCTCGCTAGGTAAGACACACACGTTTCAAATTCACTTTACATTGTGCTTATGTTTCAATAACTTGAGCTAATGTTGATGTTCATCTGCGCTTCTAGTTTAGACTTTAGATGTACACTGGATCGATGAAATGGTTATGTAATTATCCTGGTGGTACTATTGAGTGCATTATGTAGTTCTACAGTTAGTTGAATGCTTTTGCTTGTTTTCATTTTTTACTTAGTTTACAATATGATGCAATTTCGCTCAGTTTCAACTTGGCATGTTTATCTCACTAAATTAAAAGATTACAGTGTCAAATGTTGCATATTTATTTGTATTGAGCTTTCTTACTGGGAAACAAATGTGTGGTTGGACCTGCATATTTATTGTGAGGGTGGTTGTGGTTAGTTAATTGTTAATGAAGGGATGTAAGTTGTAGAAGTATATTTGAATAAAAACTGATTAAGATAGTGTTTGTTGTTAATTGTCGTAGAATCCCGCCTGCGAAGAAGAGTGATAAAGGAGAAGAGACTGATACAATTCAACCTGTCTATGTCGGAGAGTTCCCTCAAGTCCTACGCGATGAACAGGACGTTTTGCTTCAGAAACATGCTCCTGGTTAGTGAATGAGCTAATAACCTATCTTGTTTGATTTCATTTTTTTATTAGTACCCCGCTTTCAGAAAATAGTTTTTCTTAGTTTTGTCCCACTTTTCAATATTCCAGTGCTTTGAATGCCTGCTACCCTGAAGTGTTATTATTGATTTATTGATTTTGAGATGACAAATTTGCTTTTGTTAAGGTAATGCATTCATCTCTGGGGGAATGGATAAGGAAACTTCCTTGGCGTGGGTTATATGTGGCAACAAACTCTTTGTTTGGAGTTTCTTATCACCTGCAGCTTCGAGGAACTGCATTGTACTTGATCTTCCTCCGACAATGTCTGGAAATGAAGATACTGGAAAATCTTCTAATGATTGGTTTGTTTGTCTCATCAATTGGGATAGGAATACCAATAAAGTTTCCCAACAATGCAGTTCTGCTGGTATTGTTGCCTGTAATCGGAGAACTCGAAATCTCGTATACTGGCCAGATATCTACTCTGCAACTCGGAATGAACCAGTAGCAAGTTTTCCCGAGGAGTCTGAGGTGAGTTCTTCTTCTTCTGATGTGAAGGGCACCCCAACCAAGTTGCGACAGCAGAATAAACCTGGGAGCGTTGTTACTCGTTCAAATGTCTCTTTCACTGTTGATTGCTCTGTGCGGTCTCAAGGTTCCCATTCCACAATAATGTATCTGTGGCTATGCCTGTTAGTTCTAAATTGGCGAACTTGGCAATTTGTTGCAGCCACGTGGATATTCAGCGCAGAAAAGAAAGAGTGATGAGGACATGCCTTCGTAAGGAACTTCAAGGAAATGATGGACAGTTCTTTGGAGGAAGGGGTTACTGTAGGTCACTGGTTTGGCAGTCTTGTTCCCATTCTTTGGACAAGTCCAACAGACAGTTTCTTTTATTGACAGATCATGAGATACAATGTTTTGCTATTGAACTTTCTCCCTCTTTCCATGTTTCTAAGATCTGGACTCATGAAATCGTTGGCACTGATGGTGATCTGGGTATCCAGAAGGATCTGGCAGGGCAGAAGCGTATTTGGCCTCTGGATTTGCAGATTGATAATGATGGCAAGGTTATTACTATTCTCATTGCAATTTTTTGCAAGGATCGGATCACCAGTTCAAGCTACACTGAGTATTCACTTCTAACCATGCAATATAAATCTGGAGTGAATGTCTCCTCAGAATCTGTGCTGCCACATGAAACGATTTTAGAGAAAAAAGCTCCTATCCAAGTGATAATTCCTAAAGCTAGACTTGAGGATGAAGAGTTTTTATTCTCTATGAGACTGAAGGTTGGGGGTAAGCCAGCCGGTTCAGTGATCATACTTTCTGGTGATGGCACTGCAACCGTCTCGCATTACTGGAGAAATTCTACTCGTCTTTATCAATTTGATCTTCCATATGATGCTGGAAGGGTTCTTGATGCATCAGTTTTCCCTTCAGATGATGGCGAGGATGGCGCTTGGGCTGTTCTAACTGAAAAAGCTGGAGTTTGGGCTATACCTGAGAGGGCAGTTTTACTTGGTGGAGTTGAGCCACCGGAGAGAAGTTTGTCACGTAAAGGAAGCTCTAATGAGAGGTCATCTCTGGAAGAGAGGAAAAATTTATCTTTTGCAGGTAATGTTGCTCCAAGAAGGGCGACTTCAGAAGCATGGGATGCTGGAGATAAGCAACGGCCTGGGCTAACTGGAATTGCACGTCGAAATGCTCAAGATGAAGAATCTGAAGCTTTACTAAATCAGCTTTTCCATGATTTTCTTTTATCTGGGCATGCGGATGGTGCTTTCGATAAACTGCAGACATCAGGGGCATTTGAAAGAGAGGGCGAAACAAATGTTTTTGCAAGGACAAGCAAATCAATTGTGGATACCCTTGCAAAACATTGGACAACCACCAGAGGTGCTGAGATTGTGACTTCGTCTGTCATGTCCTCACAACTTTTGGAGAAGCAGCAAAAGCATAAAAGATACCTTCAATTCCTGGCTTTATCCAAGTGCCATGAAGAACTATGTTCTAGACAGAGTATGACCTCTTTGCCATATTATATTTGCTTCTTCCTCTTAGGCTCCAAGTGTGGTTGAACTAAGTGTATTTGGTAAGATGAAAGTAATTTTTATGGAACTATATACACACTGATACACATATTAAGATAATATCCACTCTATTATTCTTACCAATAGTTAGTCCTTGGTTAAGTTTGACAGAAAAAAAACATTTACAATCAAAAGATTAGTTAATGCTTCATGGCTCACAAATACATGTTCAAAAGACTAGTTGAGAAGATTTAGAGGATAAAATCTGTATATATAGCAAAATAAAACATTATATGTAATGCACAAAGAAATGAAGGGTATAAATCAGTAGATTTATGTTACCTCAAGTGCAGCAGCATTTCTATGCCCAGTAGCTTCACCAGCAAATTAGATATTCAAAAAGATGTATCAGCCAGTCCTGCCCTGCTCCGCATATGGTCAAACTTGTCCCGTTGCCATCGGTACCATTGGAGATCACAGGTTCTGCTGAAGCAAGTCAGACTATCTAGCTTCCAATATTCCTTGAATGGTCTAATTAGATGATCTATTACAGTCCTTACTATGATAAATAAGTAGTTATTGCCAGGATGCTATTTGCTTATCTTAAATCATTTTACTGCAACAGCATAAGTTAATGACTGCAAAAGCATATTGTCCACATGCTTTTCTGTGCTCCTTATATGCTAATGCATTTTTTTCTCTTAGAAACTATCGGCCTCAGAGTTTTACAATCTGTGACAGGGCATGCTTTGCATATTATCATGGAACATGGTGAAAAACTTGCTGGCATGATCCAATTGAGGGAGTTGCAGAACGTGCTCAATCAGAACCGTGCCTCAGGAGCTGGCTGTTATTCAACTACTGAGATGTCGATTTCTGGTTCTCTCTGGGATGTCATCCAATTGGTAGGCGAAAGAGCTCGCCGAAGAACAGTTCTTTTGATGGATAGGGACAATGCTGAAGTTTTCTACAGTAAGGTCTCAGACCTTGACGAATTTTTTTATTGCTTAGAGAGAGACCTCAATTACATTATCAGTGAAAAGATGTCAGTTTCTGTTATATTCCAAAGAGCATGTGAACTCTCCAGTGCTTGTGTGACTTTGCTTCGCACAGCCATGACTTGTAGAAATGAAAATCACCTCTGGTATCCACCGTCTGAGGGCTTGACACCATGGACTTGTCAAGAAAAGGTGCGGAACGGGCTCTGGAGCCTTGCATATTTTATGCTTCAACTGGTGAAGGAAAATAATTCCCTGGATGATACTATTAAATTAGATTTTCATTCACACCTTGAAGTTCTATCTGATGTACTTTTGGAAGCATATTCTGGTGCTATCTGTGCGAAAGTTGAGCGTGGAGAAGGACACAAAAGTCTGTTAGATGAGTACTGTAATATAAGAGATGACCTCTTGAAATGTCTTTACCAGCAAGTGAAAGATTTAGTTGAAGGCAAACTGCAGGTTGATCTCTCCTTACCTCTTATTCATTTCTCTTGGAAGGTTTGATTTATGTACCTGAAGATATCTCAGCAAAAAAAAAAGAAAAAGAGAAAAAAAAGAGAGAAAAAGAAAAAAAAAAAAAGGAGAGAAAATGCAGTAGGTCCTTTTTTTCTCCCCTGGACTTGTTTGTTAGTTTCCGTATATGTAATAAAAGGATTCACATAAGAATAAGATGTTCTTGAAAAGGAATATGGCATAGAGTCTTATCCCAGTCATTTTTTTGCTCAAACATATTCATCCATGCAGGATTTAGGTGAAGCAGCTGAGGAGCAAAAGTTTGAGATTTTTGGAAAGCTTTCCTCAGCCTTGTTGTCTCTTGCAAAAAGACACGAAGGTTACAAAACTCTATGGAGTATATGCTGTGATCTCAATAATACTGACCTACTTAAAAATCTTATGGTAAATATTTATCTGTTCTGTGTGTGCTTGTTCTTGTTTGTCTTAGTGAAAGCTGATAGTAGATCACATGCTTCTTTAGCTGTTTGCCTACTTCTGTTTAAAAAGCCTTTTCTTGTGCAGCATGACAGCATGGGACCTAAACGAGGCTTTAGTTACTTTGTGTTTCAACAACTGTATGACAGCAGACAGTTCTCTAAGCTTATGAGACTTGGGGAGGAATTTCAGGGAAGAAGCCCTAGCAAGATTTTGAAAAAATAATAGGATCTACTTTTGGGGGGGGGGCCCCTTAGGAAATATTTCCTTCATAAATTTTCTGAAGCTTCTGAAACTCTACATGTTTTGTCTCTTTCACCAAATGATAGCAACGCTATGGATACTGAAACCGTCTCATTTGGCACCACCATAAAAACAAGTTTGGTGGAAAGAAGGCGGCTTTTGAATCTCTCGAAAGTAGCTGCATTGGCGGGTATTTTTTCCTTTAACTATTTAAATCAAGAAATTTAGAGAATTTTTTTTTATGAAGTTAGATTAAAATTTTCAAATAGTAAAAATGGCTGATTTATTCTCATTATATCAGTTGATTCCAGATTTGTTATAGTTATTTGAGCTTATTGAATCTTCATCTTGTTCATTTTTCCACATCTTTTGGACTTTGGACCTTTAGAATTTAGCAAATTTCATGTTTCACTTTATCATTTTCATATTGCTTTTATGCTTCTTACTGGTGACAACTTATGTTACTTCATCTCTTGATAGGAAGAAGTGCTAATTTTGAATCAAAGGTGAAGCGCATAGAGGCTGATTTAAAGATTCTGTACTTGCAGGTATCATTTTAGTTTTTTGCTTATTCGGTTATTGGAGCTGAGGATTTCTGTGTCACCTCAGTATAAGTCGGGGAAGAGAAGATGTACAATGATAAACATACACATAAGCCTTAATACTAGCAGAGATTATCAAATTCTACCTTGCTATCTTGTGGGTTGTTACCCTTAATATGGTCCATCTATCTCTTGATATGAAAATGTGATATATTGCTGTTAGGCTGTTCTCAGCCAGAGACAGCTTTTCTAGAAGAAAGATATGAAAAGCTAATAGGAAATGAGAGGTTTGTTTTAGTTCTGTGGTTGAACAAGCCAAATTTAGTGCCCCATCCAGGCAAATGCAACCAGTCAGTGCCCCACTTCCCATTTTTGTTATTGTTGTTTTCTGTTATTTTCTTTTACTGGTCCAGTTGGTTGTTGTGGTGAGGGAACTCTGATAGATGAATATCCTCCTGTTCTCTCCATCTCTGTTAGCTATATTCTTTTTAAAGTATGGTGTTGTTCGGGCAGTTTGCGCACGCCTCAACTATTCCATCGATTACCTGGTACCTCTCACCTATGTTGCTCGCACTTGTCAAAAATGATGCAGCACCCATGTCGGATTCTTCAATATACACTTCTGTAGAATCCGTCACACACCTAGCAACATAGCCTCTCATTAGCACATGCACCAGATAATTTTGCCTACCAAAGACTTGGGCAAATGGGAAAGAAATCACTTAATATTGTTTTGGTCTGTGTTGGAATTTGAGTCGTGGCCTCCAAGGTTTCTACCCAATTTATTGAACACTAAGCCACACCCTTTGGGTGCCCCTCTATTATCCATATCCGTTGTGCTTGATCACTTGTTCTTTGTATGTGTGTGCATATGTGCAGGCGTCTCTTATTGTCAATTTTACTTCACTCGCAGGAAGAAATAATGAAACTCCTTCCGGACGATGAAACGCAAAATATAAGCCAGCAGCTTCTTCCTCCAGTGGACCTTATTGAATTGTGCCTTAAAACTCAGGATAGGGAGCTTTCGTTGAGAGTTTTTGACATTTTTGCATGGACCAGCTCCTCTTTTATCAAGTCTAATGCAAGCCTCTTGGAGGACTGCTGGAGAAATGCCTCCAATCAGGACGACTGGGAGAGGCTGTATCAAGCATCAGTAGATGAAGGGTGGGGTGATGAGGAGACTTTGAGCATTCTAAAAGACACCATTCTTTTCCAGGCTTCCAGCAGGTGCTATGGCCTCAAAGCTGAAACTTTTGAGGGCAATTTCCAGGAAGTGCTGCCGCTGAGGCTAGAAAATTCTGAGCAAGTGACTTTAAAGAACATGGGATCCTCTGTGGAAACAATATTGATGCAGCACAAGGATTATCCTGATGCCGGCAAGTTAATGCTCACATCTGTTATGCTAGGAAGTGTTCATTCCGATACCATTAGTATTTTGGAAGAGGAGGGACCTACCCCAATGGAGTAATTGCCCTAGTATTCTGAATAATTGTGGGAAGCTTATGCTAACCCTGCATAACGATAGTGTTTCTTTAGCCACTTGAGCATGAGCAGCTTGATCTGCAGTTCTTTAACACCAATGGATGAAATCGCATATGGGTCATGTTTCTTTATCAGTGCTCCTTGAAGTTAAATCAACTAGGGTGAGTGCGTGGTGGTGTCAAACAAAGTTTGTTTAGAATGATTGATGAGCAGTGCCGACATTGGGTTCTTTTAAGAGTTCTGAGTCACCAAGCAAGGGAGATTTCACCATGTAAATTTAGTTAAAATGTGCTTTATGATTTTCTTTTTAGAAAAACTTTTGCCTACTTTCCTAGGTATGTTTTGCTGTCATTCACAAATCCAAGGTATTTTGTCTTGATGATCACAAATCACAACTATTAGTCAGGCATGAGTTTCAGAGAGTTATACTGATTCTTTCAAAAGAAAACAGTGCATTTTATGTTGATTGTGTGTTGTTTGTATATTGTTACAGCAAAGGAGAACATTTCTTGAAATAGAGAAGGGTTATTCACACTTGATATGAGTTGTGATTGGTTTTAAATAATGTAAAAAGGATCAAAATTACCCTCTAACTATTCAAATTAGAAAAAGATGGATAGGTCAAAAATTTTCTAAACGATTACGTTTTCCAGTTTCATATCTAAACTGTAATTAATTTGCGAATTTTATATCCAAACTAAACTATTGGTATTTATCGAACCCTTTGACTATCATAAACTCATGTTAAAATACCCTCGAGAGCAATATTATGTGCTACATGACATCACACTCCAAGAAGTTTGAAGTGATAGTATATATCGAAATTTTTTGAGGGAGCAGGTTAAAAAATCCACCCACCTATCAACGTTGTTGTGTAAGAAAAAGGGACAAGGAGTCCTAAAGTCAATCAGTGAAGAACAAATGCAGAAACGTAAAGATTGACAAGTAACTTTACGTGGAAATCTTCTTGCTCAAGGAAGGAAAATTATAACTTTTTCTCAATAGGACTTTTCAAACCGTTTTCACTGATCTTCAACAAGCAAACATAAAAGTCGGTTACAACAATAGATAGCCTAGCTAAATCGCCCCCACTAGTAAATACTCAATCACTTAGCTGAGCTTGAGCAAATACAACACCACTCTCTATACTAATCTTACCGGATTAATAAAGACTTAGAGTAAGAACCTAACGTTAACACGTAACCTATCCCTTACAATGAATTTACCGGGTTTTGAAAACGTTTTTTCACAAGTTAAAAACAAATAATACAATATAAGGAATGATTACAAGCAGACAAATGCAGCCAAGTACAAAAAGCAAAGAAAACAACTTCTATCAATCACTTGTTGTTTATTGAAGCTTGAAAATTTCTCTTTTGAATGGAATGAATAAATGAATGGTTTTGTTTATTTGTTTTATATTTACCACGAAGAGTATCCACATCAACCAAAACAACTCGTACGCTTCTGCTTGTGAACAGTACTCTGTGCTCACCAATTTCTGACACGGGACAACTTTTACAGGTGTAAAAAACACTTTGACAACTGGAGGTTTCTACTCTGGCAGGGACAGATCCCCGCACTTGTGAGGAATCATCAAAAACATCTAAGAGAAATAAACACTTATCAATTTCCACCTTTTTGATGATGACAATAAACTGCATAAACTCACTCACGTGAGTGTACAATCATTCATTAATATGGCCATGAACAATTGAGCATTATCATATGACCAATGAACTCTCCTTACTCTATAAAGGCCCTGTTAGTTGAGCAGAGTTCTTCTTTGGAAGATGAATTCTCTTTGTTACGCTAAGAATCTTTGCCGAATCTTGAGTTTGTGTTTTGATGAGAAGACTATATGAAAAAAACACAAATTCTTTGGGATCGGCCATTGCTGGGAGCCTGCTTTTCTGGAAGGACGTGCATCTACCACATCAGAGGTGACAACTTTTCTGATAGCTGTCTTGTTGTCCTTTCACATACGCAGTCTTGCAAGGTCCAGGTCCCTCGCAAACTTCTTTATGAATTGTTGAAATGTTTGCAGCCTGATTTTCTTTTTTGAATGAATGAATTTAATAAATATGGTATTTGTCATGTTGAAAATATCAAACATAAAGAGTTATTATTTGTTGGACAATAATCCTCGTCCATTTTGATTGGTGTAGTACACTGACACCTCACCAATCTTTGACACGATAGCTTATAGTTGTACCCCATTATAGATCTGGACGGGAGAACTCAGACAGGGACTAGGTCCCTTCATTTGTAAGGATCATCAAAACACTTAGGGTGTGGTTGGTATGAAGGAAAATGTTTTCCTGGAAAACAAGTAGATTTTGGATTTATTTTCTCATGTTTGGTTGGTGAATAGAAAATATTTCCGGGAAATGATTTTTAGTGGTTTGATGTATCTAATGAACAGTTTTTTGAGAAAATCGTATTTTAACAGAGAGAAAATAATTTATGAAATTAACATAATTTATTTTATTTTTTTTTAATTGGGGGTGTTGGTTGGGGTGGGTGGCCGGGTGGGGGGGTGGAGGGAGGAGGGGCGGGGGCCGGCCAGGAGGGGGTAGGAGGAAAAAATAAAATTTTGAACCTTTATAGTATTTTAAAACAAAAAATAATTTTTTTGGGGTTGAATGTGGGTGGGTGGGCTGACGGGGGGGTATGGTATAAAATATAAAAAATTTAAAGTAAACAAATATTTGTAAAAAGCAAACAATAATCTCTTTTCGGGAGAGGGGAGGGGGAGGGTGGGGTTGTGGGGGTCCGTGGCCGTGGTGGGTGGGGGGGGGGGTCAGGATCGGGGAAAAATTAAAAAATTTTGAAAATTGAAAATAAATTTTTTAAAAGTGATGTTGTTCCCAAAAAAAAAAAGGTAATTTTGGAAATTAGAGGAGAGGTTTGAAAATGTTTTCAGTAATTTTGAAGGGACGTAATTTTCCTGAATTTTGAGGAAAATGAGTTGATTTGGAAAACATTTTCCAAATCTTTTGCCCCAACCAAACAAAAGATGATAACACACAAATGTACATCACACTGAGTTTATCATTCATTTCACTGTCAGCGGTCCCAATAATAAGGATCTGGTTCCTTATTAAATGTTTAAGTTTGTCAAATCATTAAAACTTAATATTAACTTCGAACTAACAAGATGCACATATGAGTTTGTAAGACCACCTATATTAGTTGGCACCACTAACAATATGACTACTTGACTCGAGTGGAGCTTTCTTATTGGAAGATGCCTCACTATTATAATTTATAAATTGTTTACTCCACTCATTTGTAAAGACATTCGGAATTCTAGCAATTTAACATCATTATACAATTTCGTAGAGCTTCAACTTTATATTGCTCACTGTCTTCCAAGCATATTCATTCTCTTAATATCAAGTTTGAATTATAGTGTTTGGGCCAGATAACGCATTTTACAAGAGTGTTCCAGTCACAATTGTCTGATTTAGTTATTTTCGTTATCCAAATTGATTATTTAATGTCTTTAAATGCTTTATGACTAGGCTATTTTGGACGACTTGGCGCATGTGAGAACTGAATTATGAAAATTAATTACTGGGTAACCATGGATAACATATTATCATTGGGTAACTCGCTTTAACCCATTTAAAAATATTGAGTCAATCGAATATTTTGATTCATTTTGATGGTACTCATTTGTTTAGCGTTTATATTCGGACTTGAACCGTCGATTTTGTTACACTCCTAAACCCAAACTAAGGTCCAAGTTATCTTACGCTGGGATTTGGTCTTACTCTTTCACTTGTATTTTTACTTATTAATTTAACAATATTCAAATTCCCAAGTTAAATGTGTGTTTTTGATCCTATATAAATTTATTTTCACTATACTATTTTACTCATAAACAAGTCCAAATGAAGTGATATAACCATCCAATAATATAGATGTGAAAATTGAAAAATAACGACCATTTAAGAGGGTTTTATTAATTTATTACTATTCACTTAAATAAAAAATTCCGAAAAAATATAAAATACTCTTAAAGTATTAGAAATGGTAAAAAAACTATCTCATCCACTTATTGACTCCAAAATACCCTTTCCACCTACCTATTGACTCTAAATTACCCTTATCATCCACCTTTGGATTCAAAATTGATCATTTATTTAATGGTTTTAAATTTAAACTATTTAAATATTTTTTAAATACATGGCGCTCAACTATTTGTTATAAATTAACTTATTAATATAATTTATAATCAATTCACTCTTCACCCATTACTAACTAAACCCACTCAATTAATAAATCTGCACCATTACTAATGCAACTACAGGAAGCTACTACCAATGAGTGTTTCTAAAAATTTGAGACGAAAATGTCTATAGAAGTACAAAATATTCAAAGTCCTCATGAAAAACATATATAATTCAAGTGTTAATAAAAAGTACTGGAATAAACTTCAAGTATGATTATATTCATCTATTATTCGTGTTCGTCTCAAATAGTGATTACTAATAGATATAAAAGTTTTTTTTAAAAAAAAACCAATATATTAAAGTTTGAAGCAGTGAAATCAACACGACTAATAAATGAGTGTTATAAAAGTTATAGGAAAAAAAGTCACTCAATTGAATTCGGTGATATACACTTCTTTTTACCGGTAATTATGACATTTCGAATTCAAGTTTGAAAGAAAATCCATTGAAATTTGACACAGTGTCTTCTTAACTACAAGAGGGCTCCCAACCTTAATTTAATTGAGACTCGATTTGGACTTAAAATAAATTTTGGATAATCATTGTCAGAAGAAAAACTTTCTACAGTTTTGTCGTTTGTTTTATATGATGTTTAGGGGAGATTGTGATAGTTAGCATTGGTTTATTTAATTCGGTAGGGTTTTTTAATTAGTATGAATGGGTACTGGATTGATTCATAAATGATATTAATAAATAAATTATAACCAATAGTTGAGAGCAAAATATTTAAAAAAATATTTAAACAGTTTAAATCTAAAACCGTTAAATAAATGGTCAATTTTGAATTCAAAGGTGAACATTTTGGAGCGAGCAGATGGATAAAGGGTAATTTTATACCATTTTCAATCTTTCCTATTCCGTAAAAAATTATACCTTCTATTCGATTTTTGTCCCAAAAAATTTTAGCCTTTAGAATTATATTGATTCATTTTTGCCCTTCAATATAGTGGCGTAAAAAAATTTAAACGATAGTAGAACTTGAACACATGACCTATGACCTATGTTTAAATCTAATCAATAGAGTAAATTTTGAACTTATTTTAAACGATGTCAATTTATATATTTATATTTATTAAACTAAAATTCGACAATTATAAAGGGTGTCGCTCGGCGGCCGGCGCCCGTGGACAAGTTTAGGTCCGCCATTTCTTCAATATTAACACCCACATAAAATAATTTCCATTTGCTGAGTTGGAATATTGTTGGGTCCTTTGTAAACTGGTACATTTATGAAAGTTTTTTTACTCTTTTCCATTTCACCTCATATTTTTTCATTTCTAGTTCACCCAAAAAGAATATTATCCAATTATAATTTGAGTTCTTTTATCTATAACAAATAATTTATAACTACACAAACACATTAAAAATTATTTTAAATTATAAATTTCAAAACCAAATACTTCCTTCATTTCATAAATAATAGTCTAGTTTGACTGACACAAAACTTTTAAGAAAATAAAGAAGACTTTTAATCATATGATTTTAAATTAAACTTATGTCAAATGTATAAAATTGCATTTTAATCTTGTGGTCTTATACATACCAATAAAAAGTTATTACCAAAAAAAAGTGATTATTTTTTTATGAACAAATTAAAAAAGAAAAGTTATTATTTTTCAAAGGGAGAAGATAGTATAACATAAAATGAAAATAGAAATTAATGATTACGACTCATTATACAAAATTATATTCAATGGCTGCATATCTGAAACTGAAAGAAAATCTCACCCAACAGATATCTCAACTCCACGTGGCAGAACAGAGGCCTCTATATGCCATAATTGAAATCCAAATACTAAACCATAACCAATCAGCAATTGCTTAGTTGTACATCTTGTAATCCTCAAAAATCCATTAAATTTGCATATATATAACCCCCACTTCTCCTTCTTCCTTTCATATCATCAGCAAAAAAAAAAAAAGAAACAAAAAAGCTTCAGCAAATTCAAAAAAAAAAAAAGTAAAAAAAAATGGCCACTTCTGCAATTCAACAATCAGCCTTTGTTGGTCAAGCAGTTGGTAAATCTCAAAATGAGTTTATTAGGAAAGTTGGCAACTTCGGTGAAGGCCGTATTACCATGAGACGTACTGTTAAAAGCGCTCCTCAAAGCATCTGGTATTTTTCTACTCATATCATAAATTTAATCATTACTGAATTCAGAATTTCTGATATCTATCTTTTGCCTTAACCACATCAAAGAGGAATTGAACCTCTTCTAGTTTTTTGAAAACTCTAATCCATTTGATGTTCGCCACCCTTCTTTCAATAATTTTATGAAATAGGTACGGAGAAGACCGTCCTAAGTACTTGGGCCCATTTTCTGAGCAAACACCATCATACTTAACTGGAGAATTCCCAGGTGATTACGGCTGGGACACTGCTGGACTCTCAGCTGACCCCGAGACATTTGCTAGGAACCGTGAGCTTGAGGTGATTCATTGCCGTTGGGCTATGCTTGGCGCTTTAGGTTGCGTTTTCCCCGAAATCCTTTCGAAGAATGGTGTTAAATTCGGTGAAGCTGTTTGGTTCAAGGCTGGATCTCAAATTTTCTCCGAAGGTGGACTCGACTACCTTGGAAACCCAAACCTTGTCCATGCCCAAAGCATTCTTGCTATTTGGGCTTGCCAAGTTGTTCTTATGGGCTTTGTTGAAGGATACAGAGTTGGTGGAGGCCCACTTGGTGAGGGCCTTGACAAGATCTACCCAGGAGGTGCCTTTGACCCACTCGGCCTTGCTGATGATCCTGAGGCTTTTGCTGAATTGAAGGTGAAGGAAATTAAGAATGGACGTTTAGCTATGTTTTCTATGTTTGGATTCTTTGTTCAAGCTATTGTTACTGGAAAGGGTCCAATTGAGAACCTCTCTGACCACATTAATGACCCAGTCGCTAACAACGCTTGGGCTTTCGCCACAAACTTTGTACCCGGAAAGTGAGGGTAATTTGTAGTATGTAATATGTTAAATTTGGGATAATTAATGAAAGTTTTATGCTTGTGAAAAAATTGATTTGTACCTTTGATTATATTTTACCAACATATTTCTAAGTGGTGTTCCTTTTTTTACCCCCAAGTATACTATTTGCTTAGGGGGTCGTTTGGTATGAGAGACGGTATCGATAATGTTTTTTTTATAAATTGAAATATCTTACGTGATTAGTTATATTTATCAATCATTATAGTATTGATGGTGGGATGAATAATCCCGAAGCTAACTAATACCAGCCAGCTCTAACCAAATGAAAGATTAATAATTCAATATTTGTTTCAGAATTATTATCTCTTATCCCTCGTATAAGCGACTTGTTTACACAATGACCTTTGAAACTAGATTGAACATAATTATTGTATATTTTTTAAAAAAATAAAATCCGTGCTAAGTATATTTTTTTTCTTTTTTTTTGATTTTCTATTCTTTGTTCGATATCTATATTGAAGTCTGACTAAATATAAATTTTATGCTAAAAACCCCATATTAAGAGTAAAAGACTTCCTAACAAAGACGATTAAATACATCACCTTGAATGAAAAACTAAAAATATGAAATAAGAAGTCCTTTACTTTGAACTGAGGAAATAAAATAGTAATAAATTTCATGTTTTAGTACATAGATATATCATATATGCATATCATAAATTTGAAATTTGAGAGTAGTGAGGTCAAAGCGTTAGATTAATTAGTGGTTATTAGACTGTCAGTATTTTCAATAATTATATTTAAAATATAAAAAATAAACACATTAATATATATAATGAATTTCAACCAATCATAATTTTCCAAAGTGATAGTGACTATGTCAATTAATTCCTTTTGGACAAGTGTAGCTCCGCCACATACCTCATACAGACAAAATTGAAAAACTTGTATGATATTTTTTCTCATTTTTGGATTGCAAGTTGGTGTTGGGAAATGGAGAAAATGATCAAAATGGTCCTTAACCAGAGCCACGACCCATATAGAGTCATTTTGAGTGCTCGAATACTCATTAATCTTGTCTTAATATATATATATATTAAAAAGAAATTTGTATTAAAAAAACTAACATAAATCACTTAATAAATAAATGATTTAATTGATTCACTAATTCTTGAATAAGCACTTAAGATTTTTTTAATATGACTATGCCTGATTTCGAATATCACTTTTAACATATCTTTTTATATTTTTTACTCCACCACGTAATTTTACTTTATTTACTTTGACCAATATAGTTCATCCAGATTATAAGTGAATGGAAATGTTAAGTCTTATTATCTTATTGCATAAGTGAAAGAATGATCGACTCAAAACAATCCTAAAGGTAGGGTATCATGTAGACTTAACATAATTGAAAGGCTAAGATAAAATTATATTTAGAGATCTAAAACTGAAATAAATTTCATTTACAAGATGCACTTACAATCAAAGTGAAATTTTTGACACAAATTTAAATTGATCGACTTATATATATTTATTAGATACAAGTTGAGAAACAAAAAGGCTGATAAATAGTTTTCTATAACCAATTAAATAGAAAACTTTATGAATATCTCTAGTGTTTTATTTTACTAGTGTCTATACATAAATAAAATGATAATGCTATAATTAATAATGTGTCACCAAGACTTAAGAGTAATTTTTATAGAGTGATGGCTAGATTAGATATCATATAGAGCGAAGAGTTTGCAAGACAAGAACGCGCCTACATTAAGAAGATACATGTAGCGAATATAAGAATACTTAAATAGATACGTGAGCATATTAGAATAAATATATGATTAAGAATGAAATTATACAGAGTATGGATAGAATAACATCTGTGGCAAATGAGATGAGAGAAAAATGACTAAGATGGTTTGTGCATGTTAAAAGGAGGTGTGCAGATGCATAAGTTAACATGTGTGAGAGGTTGACTATAGTAGGAGTTAGAAGAGACAGAGGTATCACATGAAATTAGTCGAGGTGCGTGAAAGCTGTCTCTGACACCACAATCATCAAGTTTTAAGAGGTATCCCGTAGAATTAATCGAGGTATCTGAATGCTGACTCTAATATTGCAATCATCAAAATTTTTTAGAGACATGTCAAAAAAAAATAAAAGTGCGATGATATATGATTAGATAAGATATGACATAACTTCAGTTATTAAAAACACAATCTTAAAGAGAAAAATATGAGGTTTGAATATTAGGTTAGAAGTTAGTAGCTAGCCTAGGTGGAGAGGTAGAAGGCTAAGCCTATAACTTTTTCTCCTTATTAGTAATAGTATTTAGTAATCACATAGTTCATATTTTTTATTTTGCTTTTACTATCTGTTGCTTCATCTGTTTTGTATTTTGATATCTTATTGTCGTCTTTTTTTTTTTACAATCATTTTTTGAATATTTCTCTTTTTAAGTTGGATATCTATTAAAAATAATATTTTTATTCTATAAAAATAGAAATAATCTTTCTCAAATTTTATTTATGAAATTACACTAAATATATTGATGAATTCACTTTTTCCCCCTTTGTCCTGGATCTATTTGCTCCAAATTTAAGTTTTTTTTTAAGTAAAAAAATAAAAAAATTGCAAAACAAAATAACCCCACATATCTTATCCAATAATTGGGATAAGAGGGTATTGCTTCTATTTTCCTAAATATATCATCTCTTTCTATTTATGCAAATTTGTAAACATTAATTTAGCAGAAAAAAAAAAGGGGGGGACAATGTTTGAACACATAACAGCAAGTGAAATAGCAGGATTTGGAGTGGGTGGTTTGCTACTTGCTGCCACCATTTATGCTCCCAAAATTGATTCCTTCATCTCTACTTCTCAACGCAGGTACTATGCACTATAACTACTTTTTTCTTGTTTTTTCCTTTTAGGGTTTTTGCCTTGTATTTTTCTCCATGTAAATGAACTAGGATTTAAGTAAATTATCAACAAAGATTGAATCTTTACACATTAATAGTACTCCAAATTACCAAATGTGTGGATTCAGTGACAAAGCCAGAAGTTCGTGTCCAAGAATAATGGTATGTGATGGTCAAAACAAAACAAAAGATTATTGTGTTATCTGGGGTTAGAACCCGAAACTCCGCCAAAGGTATACTTTTGTTAATTGGCACGGTGTTTCAATTTAAAATAGATATTCATAAATAGAGAATTTGGCAGATGATATATCTATAATATATCTATATCTATGTAATATATATTATATAGATATAACCGTAATTTTCTGACGAAGGTGACACCCTGGAAGATTGTAGTTATGCTACTGTGTGGATTAAGCACACGTCATGGGTTCAAATCCTGACAAAAGACTAATATTTGTCCCTTCATTTCAAAATAAGTGATGTTTTTAGTTTGAACATACATTTTAAGAAAAGCTACTCATATTCCTAAAATGTATTATATCCGTTCCATTTTATATGTCACCTTTCAGAAGTCAATAGTCAAACAAGTTTATCTTTGACAGTAAATTTTCTATAGATCTTTTAAACATTTTAAATTATTAATTATTGTGATTAATAATACTTTTTACGTAGTTTATAAATATATAAATTTCATTTTAACAATATTAAATATTTCATGCACAAATTTCCGGTCAAAATTAAATTGTTCGACTCTCAAAACATAAAAGGTATCATATAAATTGGAACAGACGGAGTACTACGTATTTACTAACCTATCTTGAAAAAGATGGAGGTCTTAAAGTAGTTTCATGATCATGAAAAAGCGTAAAATTGGAAGAATATTTGTAATATTACAACTTATTTTGAAAGGGAGCAACATTTATGGGGAGAATGATAGAGGGACAGACCAGGTATTCACCGAGTTTTAAATATTGGTGCATACAATATAATTTCAGAGCTCTTATTGATCATCAAAAACCCAACTGCTTTTTTTTTTGTTTGATTGTTAATACATAATGCATATAGTATTGGTTTTTTTTTTTTTTGCTATGAGCAGTTCACTGGGAATGTGCAAAAAATGTGGAGATTTAAAACTGATAGCATGTTCAAGCTGCAAAGGATCTGGTACAATTAAAGGAGGACCATTAAATTTCATTCTTTTAGAGGATAAATCGAAAGTAGGATCCTCTTCTTCTTGTATGAAATGTGGAGCTAGAGGACACTTTCAGTGCCCTGAGTGTTGTAAACTTAGTCAGGCTTGATCTATTTTACACTATACAAGCTTATTATGTTCAAAATGATGATGCTTTTGCTATAGAATTGCTTCTGTAGTATGAAATTTGATCATACACAAAAGTTATTCTATCAGTGCCCTGAGTTCTGGATATGTTGTCCATATATTATATGAAATTTCAGCTTGTCATGATACTTATGGATCTCGATACGTTTCTTGGTTCACGGACATATTATGCATGGTTTATAATGTAGTGAATTGAATTCAACGTAAAGAACATTGAGATATCGAATACATGATTAATACTGCAGAGTTTTATACACGAACTATTCGACCACATTCCTTTTCATTTCAATGTACAACATAACTTGGTTCGTCTCTGCTACATGTTCCACGCTCCTCAATTTCAATGAATTTCCTAAATATCAAATGTCTCACCATGATCCATGACATATTTTTGAAATTTAGGGGCTAATTTACAGAAATTAGGTGATCTTTTTCAGTTTTATGTGTGTTATCCCACAAGTATTTGCTCATATGACTACATATCTTTTTGCTTTACAAAATCCTCTTAGGAAGTTAGGGGAGAGTAGTATGTCTTTAGAAACTTTTCGCAGTTTTTTTATGTGTTTTTAGCTCATGAATATTTTGATGATATGACTTCAGGTTAATTTTTTAAGAGAACCTGCAGGGTGTTGGGGAAAAGTACGTGAAGCAGCCAGCCATTTTCCGGACATATTTTGAGCAGTTACGAGTCATTTTAAAGGAATTTAGCAATTTTCTTAATTTTTCGTGTGTGTTAGCCAATGAATATTTTGATGATACGACTTCCAAAAAATTTCTTTTTTTTGTTAAAACAAACACTCTGTAGGGAGTTGGGAGAATAGTACGTGGAGCAAAATATTTTGGTGATTAACTTCTGATCGATATGTTTGCAAAATCTTTATGAACTCCCCCCCCCCCCCCCAACCCCAACAAGGGGGTTTGGGGAGCAATAGTCTGACCATGATTCTGTTATTGACCCTAGAGCCAATTTAAAGAAATTAGACGATTTTCTCAGTTTTTCATCGGTGGCTCAGGACTATCAGTCAACATAGCAGAAAACAAGCCCAAAGAGTCCAAATACTCATCGTTCATTTGATTGAACAAGTCAAGGACCATCCTGTTGCAACCTCAACTTCACCACACTTACTTAATGGCAAAGCCAACCCATGAATCATATTGCTTGATTAATACAAAGCAACTTACACTTTCTATTCCGTCTGTGTTCTGCATAATCAGAAGCTCAGGTTGAAACTAATATATATAGATATATCAAGGCACCCCTATATAGCATACTATTCCTTCTGTATTCTGCATAATCAGTAGCCCAGATTGGATCCCACCTCTATGGCTCAAGTTACTCCAACATATAATTTACAATGCATTCCTTCCTACCTAACCTAATATATTTTTAATGTAAAATTACACTGCATCTTGTGGCTGTTTAATATTCTCACAATTCTTTACCAAACCAGTATATCCATCAGCTGAAGCTATGGCAAACTCTGTCAGTGAGCTCAAAGCAACTGACATTCCAGCACATAGCACTCTAATGGCAACCTCTGCCATCTTTTCTGCTGTCATTATGTCCTCATCAAGCTGTCCAACTTCCACGATATCCATGTTGTTCCCATCAGATTCTCCACCGAGACTCTTTGACCCACCAGGAGTCCGGCGGGAATCTTCCTTTAGTTGTTGTGCATAGAGTGAACCTACGCCTGCTGCGAAAAAATCTAGTCCTTCAAGCACTGGTGTCTCCCGGATGGAGTCTAATAACCTGGACCACTGGATGCAAATGCTGAATATTGGTGGAGCTCCCGTGGAACGACGAGGAGAGAAGGGAAATTTTGATGTGTCAGAATCTGAACGAGCACAGCGCAAAAGCCAGCCTGCTAAAGCATGCAAGTATGATCGTTGAGAAACGATCCATGACTCGAAACAGGCTCTCCAATTTCTGAGCTCCGTTCCGGTTAGAAGCAGCAGGTAGGCATGTGCGAACGACAGTTAGTCGCGCAGCAGCCGGGATGGGGAGTATGAGGTCAGAAAGGTGACATGACTGTGTACTTCCTTATTCCGGATTTCTTTGAAGGTGTGCCAGCTAGTAAGAGCTTGGCTTCATCTAGAGTATGCTTTTGCATTTGGTGGCACTCTGTCATAACCTTCCACATTCTTCCTAACCTGTCATCAAAGGAGCTATGTTGTAAGTTTTTAGTACATAGCAGCAAATAACATTTAATAGCAGAAGAAACCTAACTTCGATCATTGAATTTCAATTAGCAACTATATTGATGTTTAAGTTTAGCTCCAACAATTGACTAACCGAACCATATTGAAAAAGTTGGGAGACGTCAAAAGAACAGTCTCTGAAGCTCTAAATAACTAAATGTGCAAAAACCAAGACCTTAGGGATCGTCCTGGAAAATTTGATATGAAAGAAATAAACATATTTGATATGCTGTAAATAATTCTAGTAGACAGCTAGGGGTGGATTAAAATAAAATGTATAAAATTTACAGTTATTCCCTCAACTCAGATGTCCGATCATTTGAGAAGTTGGTCATATATGTGTCAACTCATATTATTTACATCATAAAATAAGGAAACCGTGGGTATCCACCAATTGCACTCCTTTAAAGTATGAAAGGGTGAAGTAACCTCAAAAAAAATAAATTATTAAGGGTGTGTTTGGTGGTATGAAGGAAAGCATTTTATAAATTTCTTTGTTCATCAATTTTATCATATTTGGTTGATTGAAATGTTTTGAAAAATATTTTTAAAATGGAATTACTTTTCTCTAATGAAAGAAAAATGAAGTTTGTATATAAAGTAAAATATTTCTTTAAAAAATATTCCAACCTCACCACCCCCAAACGGGTACACAACACCCGACTACGACTCCAATACAGGACATGTCTCCCGACCTAAATTCTGGACCTGACTCCCGAACTAGACCTCACACCCAAAACCAAACCAGACCCTGACCTGAAACCGAATCCCGAGCCCAAGTTGAGACCTGCTGAACCTCAACCAGGACTCGAGACCCAACCCGGGACCTAACTCCCTGACCGAGGACACGACTCCTGGCCATACCTGATTGAAATGTTTTAAAAAAAAAAATTAAAATGGAATTATTTTTCCCTAATGAAAGAAATGCGACTTCTGTATATAAAGTAAAACATTTCTTTAAAAACTTTTTCAACCTCACCACCCCAAAATGGGTACACAACACTCGGCTAGGACCCCAATACAGGACATGTCTCCCAACCCAAAATCAAGACTGGAGACCAGTTCGAACCCGAGCCTGGGACTCGTATCCTAACCCTAAGTTGAGACTCGATCCAGGACCTAGCTCCCAAATCTCAACCACGACCTGAGACCTAATTCCCTGACCATAGACTTGAATCCCAACCCAAAGTCGATATCCAACTCTTGACCCCTCCCCAACTCTCAACCCAGGACATAACTTTTGACCCTATATCGAATCTCAACCCCGAGTCAAGACCGAAAACCTAACTTCCCAACTCCTAGCCCTAGACCAAACCTCAAGCTTGAGTTGAGACCCAACTCTCGACCTGGTACCTAATTCTCCAACTCCTGACCCTAGACCAAAATCCCAACCCCGATGTAACTTAGGACCTACATCTAAACTTCTTGAATCCTAGGGACCTGCAAGGTGAATTCCCAATCCGAGTCACAAAATTTGACTATTGACTGGGGGGGACCTAACTATATACTCGGAACCCGAATACAAATTCCCAAACCCTCGTTTAAGACCCGAGAATTACAATAGAGACTATAACTCAATCCTACGTCGTTTAAGAACGTGACTCTCAACCCAAGACCTAACTCCCTAACTTTGAACCCTAGACCCACATCCTAACCTCAAGTTGAGACTCGACAACCTTACTAATCGACGCTTGACCCTAGACCTAAATCCCAACACTGAGTTGTGACCTGACTCCCAACCCAAGACCTAGCTCTACGACTCTTGACCCTAGAATAAATCTCAACCTCGTGTCGAGATTAGACTCTCAACTTGGTACAAACTACCCGACTTCTGACCCTAGAACCTCGAGTCGAGGTCCGACTCTCAACTTGGGACCTCACTACCCGACTCCTAACCCTAGACCTGAATCCCAACTCAACTTTCGACTCGACACCTAAGTCTTCTCCTCGACTATTGACCCTAGACTAAAAATCCCAACCCCAACTCGCTATCCAGGACTTTAATCCTAACCCAAGACCCAACTCATCAACTCTTAACGGTGACTTAGGACCCAACTCTCGACCTCGACTTAGGACTCGACATCCAACTATAACTCATTTCCAACCTTGGCATAAGATCTGAAATCCAACTCTCGACTCTATACCTAACCCTCAAATCCCAACCCTATATCTAACCCTTGACTCCCGACTCCTGATCCTTACCTACGACCAGACTCCTCACCCCAACCCTTGACATGAGACCCAATACCAAACTCCTAACCATTTACCTAACACTCAACTCTCGACCCTATACATAACCCTCGACTCCCTACCCCAGACCCAACTCCCAACTATTAACACCTGGCTCCAGCTCCTCACCTTGACCTGTGACCCAACTCAAACATGGGACCCAGGACCTGACACCCGACCCTGATCTCTCGAACCCAACTCCCTATCATGTTTTGAGGACCATACTCCTAACCCTATCACCACCTACAATCCAACTCCAAACTCTCTGTGGAAAATATCTCCCTTTATACCAAACAAACATGTTCTGAGACCTTACTCCTAACCCTAATCACCACCTGTAATCCAACTCCAAACTCTCTGTGGAAAATATCTCCCTTTTATATCAAACCCTAAAAAGAGAAAAAAAGAAAGAAGAAACATTTGTAATCTCTTTTACCCATTTTTTATCCATATCAAATATGGGTGTCATGTACTTTATCCATTTTCACCTAACCCATTTTTTATATGTCCATATCTGACTCAACCATCACCCCTATAGACAACTAAGTACAACTAAGAATCAATACACAGAGCTCTTTCTCAACCTTGTGTTAGTAACAACTTGTAAACAATGTAAAATGTCTTACTTGATTCTATCACTAAAGGAACTTCTTCTCTTTTAAATCTTTTTTGATAACATATATATACAATTAAATTATGTGAGTAGAACAACCGCCAACATATGTACATTTGTATGTTATAGAATTGGTTTGTGGGCGGGCGGGGGGCGGGGGGGGGGGGTGGGGGGGGGGGAGTGGGTGGGGGTGGGGGGGGGGGGGGGGGGAGCATCCTTCAAGAAAACACAACCAATTTGATGCAATAAGCATAGACTGAATGTTCAACAGTAAGGGATTTCTCATTATACATACCCTTGCACTAATTCTAAAAGCTGAGGTTGCAATTCTTCATCCCTTAAAGTTTCAATCCTTCTCGAGATAGATTCAACAGAGTGGATTGAAACCTTTATCTGAGTATCCAGATTCCTAATGGCTGCTCTCGTTTTATCCACAGACGAAGGGTCTGCTCCATTCACATCTAGATTTCTGAGTTGAGCCACTTTTTTCTCATACGCTAGCCGGATCCGCTCACCTGCCTATCAAAAATTATAATAGTGAATAACTGATGTTCACAATCAACATCTTAATTAGAGGTTAACAGGAGAATGTTACTTAAAAGAAACATGTTCGGAGGTCAGATAAATTAAAGAAATTTTAAGCAATAATTTCGTATTATCCATATATGCATGTCTTGCATTATCCTGTTTCTGGAATGAACAACAATAATTTTCCTTCTTAATCAAGAATCACATTTGAATTCATTCTACTTTCAGCAGGTTGTAAAAACAAATGGAATTCATGCAACCCTTTCATTTTATATATACATACATGTCTTGCATTTTCCTGTTATTTCTGGAATGAACAGTGATAATTCTTCTTCTTGCTCAGATCAAGAGTCATATTTGAATTCTTCTCTTTCTAACAGTTCAGTGTCTCGTCCTATTTTTAGATAGAAACTAGTTGAAATTCTTAAATTTTCTTTAAGAAGCAGAAGCATACCCTGACTTCCTCATATAGTTTTTTCTCCCAGGCATATAATCTATCCAAGGTTGATTGATGACTGCTTGAGAGCATGCTAGATTCATCGGATAAGTCACTACTGCTCTGATAACCCTCATCTCTTAAAGTTGAAGGATTAATCAGAAATCTCGACGAGGATGATCTTGATGATCCTGAGCGAAACAGAGCTACTGGATTCAACATTTTCATCGCTGCAAATAAAATAAGAAGATAAGCATCCAAACATAAATATTTCAAAACTTTGACCAAATAACATGGCGACAATCCTTTGAATGACAAATTTGGAGGTGTTAGGATTAATTGATGACAATCAGAAAAATAAGCATTTGCTCACTTCCTTTAACATAAAAAATGGCACTGCTACTAGTTGACTTCTATATCATTTGCATCGGAATAAAGAAACTTCTATAGAAAGCACATCACTTCGGAATTACATTAAGCTTCAAAATGAAGAAACAACTCCTCTTATTAGATTGTTCCAGCACAAAGAACCTTGGTTTCTTCTAATAATGCAACTGTATACTGTTTGAAGCTTGCCATTTCTACAGAAAAATATCAGTTATTTTTGGCAATAGACCTTAAAGAGAAGTCCAGATTAGAAGCAAGAAAAAAACTAGCATTTTCTGATGCTAATAGGAACATGCAAGGACCTAACTTTTTGATCTTGAACAAGCTAAATAATGTGAATGCTACTTCCACTGCATGCATATTTGACTCAGGGTGCAAATTCATGAAGAACAAGAAAATCAGAAGAGTGTTGTGAAGTATTTTATGTAAACATCTTACCTGACTGATCACTCGATTGCAATGAGTACTGAGCCCTGATAGCTTCTAAAACAGTTGACACCTCTTTAGCAGAATTACAAGCAATCATAAACTGACTTTCAAGATCCTTAATAACTCACATGCGTTGTGGGCCTTTTCTATTTACATAACAGTCAAATCCAGGTTCCTTTTTGTTCAGGATCGCCTGCTGTCTTTTCCTTATATGCTGAGTTTGACTACATTCTGTGTCTTTGCCACTGCTGTGGTTTGGTTGGGCTTAGATAGTAATTCTTGAATATGGGGAACATTTTCATGTTCATCGTCGATTTCTTCTTCATCGCTATCATCATCATCGTCATCATCGTCGACATCTTCCACCATGACTTCATCTTTATCACAACTGTGAACTCCTTTGGTCCTATCCTCTGTCACATCCTCTCCATGATCAGTCTCTTCTACCTCTGTTTCCTCTTCTAGTTCAGGAATTCCTTCTTGCTCCCTAACTTGTCTTAGCCCATCATTGTCGTCATCGAGAATTGTCTGCTCAAGGTTGTTGTTTCTCATAGGATAACCATAATAATCAAGGGAAGAAAATGGATTCCAAAAAAAATCCCACTGTGATGTTTGTGGTGAAGGGGGAGGCAAATTAGGCCTGTTGTTGGGGGAATATTGAAAAATCGAAGGGTTCATCGGTGAGGATTGCATAGAAAAGAAACTATCCATCCCATATTGATGCACTGGGGAGTAAGCCTGGATTCTAACTGTTTCGGGTGACCGAGGTCTTTCTTCAACAGAAACAGCAGGATTCCCACCTGACCTAAGATAATTTATTTTTATAGTAGATTTGGGTTTTGGTTCAGGCTTCAAGTGAGTTATGGAAAAGGATTTTGGTTCTATAGAGATGAAACCAGGACTTACTTTCTTAACAGGTGTAAAAGGTGGAGTTTTAAAAGAATCTAGCGAAAATTCACGAGGTTCATCGACTTCAACATAATCTCGAAGAGCAGCGGAAACTCTTTCCATGGCATGGATATAAGCCAAGTGTCCAGAAGCAAATCGCATCCTCTGTTCCACTGCTTGTTTAATAAACTTCTTTCGATCTTTACAAAGTTGAACAGCTTCTTCATCATCCAACTTGGATGAAGAACATCCCATCTCTCTCAAAATTAAACTTTTTATCTCTCTTCTCTTCTAAAAGCCTAAGAATTTTTCAGTCCCGAATCAAAACAGGAAAGGAGATTAATTCCTCTTAATATGGTCACCAGATTCATATGGAAACCAGCAAACTGTTCAAAACAAGAAAGCGAGTTTCGAATTTACATTCTCATATAGAATCAAATGATACATAACCAACAAGAAAAGAACCAAACAACAAGATACTCTATACATAAATTATTGGAAACAGTGACATATTTAGGTTCTTTGCCTTGTTAATAAGCCATAAGAATAAAGAAAAACTTGAAACCACTTGCAATCTTGGTCTTAACTAATAGAATTGCTTCATCTCGAAGAGATCAAAATCATATCAGTAAAAATGCTGAATTTTTTATATTAAAAAACCCCATCAATAATTAAGGCAATAACAGTTTACGAAAAATAAGAACAAATTTAGTAAAGATTTTGAGCAGCTTACTACTACACTCCACAAACCAGTAAAACTGATGAATCCAAAAAAGGAAAAAGAAGGGTTCTTAAGGAAACGTGTGAAAGATTAAATAATCAAAATCACCCATTAATTCCAAGAACTGAAAACTAAATTCGCAATGCATCCTCACACATTAAAGCAAAAATAGCAACTGGATTCAGTATATTCAGTTAACAAATCACAAAAAAAATAGCAACCCATATTAACATTTCCCAAATTAACCACAAAAATCTTCGAATAAACACTAAGAGTCCCACAAAAATGTTACCATTTCCTTTAAATTAACAAAAAAGGCTAAAATCTTGAAGAAAAAGAAGACAAGTAAAATGAACGAAACTCACACAAAAACTGAACATGCTATCATGATTTTCTCATTCCCTGACAACAAACAAACCCATTTTCTGAACAAACAAAATGAAGAACTGTACATGATAAGAAAAATCCGTACCTGGCAATAAGAAGATGAAGAAGACAGAATAACCCCAAGTGGGAGTTTGTGATGAATGCCAAGTGTGTGACTGTGTGAGAGAGAAAGTAGAAGAAAACAGAGAGACGTTGTGGGGGTTAGAGAGAGAAAGCAACGGTCAAAACAGGTTTAAAGCAAAGAAAAAAAAAAGCCATAAAAGAAGAAGAAGAAGAATAGTAGCACCGAAAAGCAAAAAATAAGGTAAAGGAAAGAATATAGTGAGGTTTCAGAATATTTGACGCTTTTATACTTACTGCCATTCATCTCCTCTTTATTTACGCAAATACCACTAGTAATAAAAGTTATCCCCCAATTAATAGTTTGATCCAAAAATATAATCGGACAAATATTTTAAATGAGGGCTCTTAAGTTGAATATATGTACAGTGTATAATTATTTGAAATAAAATAAATTGAGTTTAATAAATGAAAAATTATTTATACAACCCTATCTAAAGTTATTGGCTAAGAATTAAGATATATTGATGTACTTGATCATATGTTTTTGCTTGCTGGCCATACTGTTCATATGATTTTTTATACTTGTTATTATTTTTATTTATTTTTTTAAAACTTTTTTTCTTTTTGATGAATCATAATATCTTTATGATTTGTTGCGTGAAAGTTTTTGAAATAAATAAAAAAATAATGATGAGCATATGTAGAGAATAGAGATAATTGATGTTTTTTCAATAGTTATTATAAGTACATTTTTTTGGTCCAAACATCTTAAATTCTCAGTGTTTACAAAATTAAAAGGAGAAAAGAGAATAATATATAGAAGAAGAAATACATAGGAAAAAATAATTAAATTCTTAGTATTTAATTATTCATTTCCAAAAAAAGGATGTTTATATATTTGGTCATTAGTTTTTCATGCTATATAAAATTTGTGGAGTGAAAAGTAAAAGATGAAATCCATGTGTTTGATTTTAAAAAGAATATGATAATAGGAATCATATTCCTCTTTATTCCTTCATTTACCACTAGTTGGTTGGAGATACAATTATAAAGGTATTAAATTTTTGTATAAAAAAGATAGTTTGATTCATAGGTAAATTATTTATGTAATATAGAATTAATAGGAAATTTGGTTTGTGATTTAGAAATTTGCATATAATCAATAGATAATATAAATGCGAAATTTATGTATTATTTTATGCATGATAGAGAAGAAAGAAGAATCACTATATCAATAATTAAGTCCTGCATAAAATTATATAGATTTTTTCATAATTAATAATTACTCAATTCTAATCAATTATTAAAGACACGCAGGAGTTGTTATAACATAAATAAATCTAATCATATCTCAATTTAAACATTAAACTCCAAATAAAAAAAGTCTAAAACGAATAAATAAATATGATACTCAAGCATAACCCCTTTTCTTAGTATGAACTAAACTTCACTTTTAAAGAGTCCCTTTTCTTTTTTTTTTTGATTCGTAATGTGTTTGCTATATATCATTTTAAAATGTTTTTTAAAAGAACAAAACGTGGTCTTTTTTTCCCACAACTACTTCTCTTTTAAAATTAATTTTATAAAATTATAATATATATTTGATGTATAGTTAAATTATAAGTCCATAGTCAATTTTTTTAACACAAGTTTGCATCTAAATAATAAAGAAAGCATGATATCATATCATATCTTGTTGTGACGATTGGATAGTGAAAAAGTGGAGAAATAACATCTCAATCACTAATATATACTTAAAAGATAAAAAAAACTCATTATATAAATTTAATATTTAATACATAATTATTTTTAACTTATCAAATATATTTTAAAAAATACGTTGTGTCTAATTAGTAACCTTTATAATTAAATTAAATTATAAATTTGTTTACTATATTAACATCTTATTATTTCTAATAAATTGAAATCACGTTATCATATCTTATTCCTAAAAAGAAAGAAAACTATTTTGAAGAGGAAAAAAAAAGTTGCCCAATAAAGCAAAAAAGATAAAGCAAAAGCAGCTTTAATTAATACTTACCACCGGATGCATCGACAGTTGCGATGAAAATACCACTCTTTCGTTACAAAATTTCAATAATGCCATTGCCTTTAACTGAGGATCAATTTTGAAATTTAATTACTTCGTCATTAGTTCTAATTTCTAAATTATATATACGTTAATTAATAATTTCCATTTTGACGAAGATAATATGGGACAAAATAAAGTCATTATGAAAAAAAATAATCGTACTATTTTTCCACTTGCTCATATTCCAATAAAAATGCCCCTCTTATTCTATATTGTGGGACATAAACGTCCTTTTCTTATTTAATTTACCACCTTTAAATTCATATTTATCTTTTTTAAGGTTATATATGTTCTTATGAATAATTACATGTATTATTGATACAAGGGAGGTAATCGTTATATTGCGACTTGCGAGTATAAAAATAAAGGTCAATTAGTTTAATTTATTCAAATTTTTAAATATTAATTGACTAAAATTCTCTTATTTATCTTAGTCTATTTTAACCTCAATGCAGTTCAGTCTATTAAGAATAAAATTGACATGTAATTTAAATTGATTTATGAATTTTTTATCAAAATATTTTTTTATTTGATATGTTATGTTTAGTATAATAAACAAAAATTTTGCTTATTTGGTGCATAAGGAATTAGAGCAATATTGATAATTTTCACAATTTTTATAAAAAGACTACGAGAGTAAAATACGACTTAAAAATTCATATGCATATCCAAACAAGCTTCGACTTTATTTTTTATAATTTTATATTATGATTTTAAATCATAATTTTCTCTAACATGATCAAATTGACCTAAGAATGATTTTTATTGTTTTGCGATATTCTACATTATGAGTCGTTCATAGTTTAATGGCATATATTTTTAATAAATATTTTAAAACATAATTTTTATTAGTTGATATGAAAAATTATATTTGTAATATTATTTAAAAAATTAAATAAAATTAACCGTAAAATAAAACGCAATAAATATATTAAAATATAAAAAGGTATTTGCTTACTTTACTTTTTCATGATCCAATTTTTTGAAATTAATCTAATCGGATCAAATCTTGAGAAGGACAAAATATTATTATTAAAAAAATCAATGCCGCTGATATTCTTTAAATTAAATTAATTGTTGTCTATTTGATGTCAAAATAAAAAATAATGCAAATATTTGACTTTGGGGTAAAACATTATTATTACTATTTGTATTTTTCTACTTTGGCTGTTTCTCGTAATTGTGATACAGCCAAAGAATAAGACAATATTATTAATAACGGGTGGGACGTTGTTCAAAATTTACTCTCTCATCTAACCCAAATGCATAGGAAAAAGGATTTGCAGAAAGTAAGATTATATATTATTTTATTAACTAATTATAAATTTTAAATTAAAGTTTTAAAAGTTATTTTTGAATATCTATTTAATATTAAAATAATTTTTATCCGTTCAATCCGTTTAAATCTTAATTGGTTATTGATCACTTATTTATTAATTCAATTTATTTTAATTTAAACATATTGTAGCTCATTAAAAATTGAATTAAAATTTAGATAGTCTAAGGAGAAATATTATTTATATTCTTTAAAATGATACAATAAAGAAACACAATAATTTGATTAGATAGTTAACTGTCACAAAAGAATAAATAAAATAATTAAAATTCGCTAAAAATTATATGGATTGAATTATGATCCGTGTTGGATCTGTTTTAAGCCAAGTAAATTTGAATCGGATTAGATTTTTTAACTGTTTATCATTTTAAATGCTTGTCAGGAATGTTCATGGTTATGGCTAAAAAATTAAATTTAATTCAATTCGAATCAAATTGATTAAAAGAATTGATACTTATTTGGTTTGGTTAGATCTGCTTTTAAATTTTAAAAATTGATATTTTGCATGCTTTTATTTTACAAAAAAAATAATAATAACGAAATCGAATCAAAAATATAAATTTTATAATTATTTATATATTATTCATAAATAAAATATAGGTAATTTATTAAATTTCAATTAATTTAAATCTTTCACTTTATCATTTTCTCAAACTCAATACTTAAATTTTAGCTCAACTATTACAATTTTAAGTCCAAAATTATCAAAAATTCATTATTTTGATCGTTACCTACTTCTTCATATAAGATACTGACCCTTTCTTTTAGTTGAATTACTTTGTACAATAATAACTTCAATACTGCTTAATTGAATCCATAATAACTTTTTTATTGATTATTCATATATTAGGTGATTGTTTCTATCGAGGTACATATGTCCTCAAATGAATTATTACTTTAGAGCCGAATAAGACAGAAAATTGAACCAAATCGACAATAACCAAACCTGTGATTATTTTCTTGTTTGGTTTAATTTTAGGGATCTAAAAATTAACTAAACTAATTTAATTTTAATTTTAATTTTAACTAATAACCTACCGAACCACGTACAACCCTACCTATTCTAATTCACTAATTTGATACAATCCGCTTAATTACTATCCCTAATTTTTATGCACCTCAACAAATTAGTATAACACAGGATTCTCATTTCACATATTTATTCTTTAGAGTTAAAAACTACAAATTCCCTTCACACGTGCATTTGATTCTTGAGTAGTCATATATTGAAATTAATAATTAGTTCTCTTTTACTGAAATAATAATATTGCAATAGATTATTTGGATTTAAAAAATAGGTCAAATGATAAAAGTGTCATTTAATTATTTTTTATATTTTGCTTTTTCCATATGAATATTTACATTATTTTAATATTATGTATAATAACTTTCACCACTTTTTATTTTTATAATAGTTCATTCATATTTTTCATTAAAAATTACATTACATAAATATAATTTTTATTTATAAATTCATTTGACCAATTTTTATATTTATCTGTATTTTGATTTCTCTATTACTGAATTACATATTTTTAGTTAAGAAAAATGCACAAGTAACCCTTCAACGTATGCCTGAAATTCCAGCGACAGACTTATACTATACTAAGGTCCTATTATCCCCTGAACTTATTTTATAAGTAATTTTTTATTCCTTTTTGACATACGTGACACTAGCTTGAAAAAAAAAAGTCAACCAACGTTGGACCTACAAGATAGTGCCACATAGGCAAAAAAGGAGTAGAAAATTATTAATAAAATAAGTTTAGGGTGTAATAGGACCTTAGTATAGTATAAGTGTGTCTCTGAGATTTCGAACATATATTGAGGGGGTACTTGCGCATTATCTCTTTTAGTTATATATTCTTTTTGTCACTTGAAATTTTATATTTTATATATCAATTCTATAACTTTAATACATTACAATTTAAGAGTAAGATGTGCTTAAATGAAGTGATATAAATAATAAATAATAAATAATTTTTTATTTTAACAAACTTAAGGTGAAATTTTTATTTTGAAGCAAAATAAAATGAACGTTTTATTTTAAATACACACAATGTAATCATTGAAATATGTACACGTAAAAATATTTAAATTAAACAAAATGAAAGTTTTATATTAAGAATGTATAATTAAGCTTGAAAAAAAATATAAAGACAAATTAAGTGAAAAGATATTTTATAAACAAACAACTTATTCTTAGAACTTAGCAATACATATTGTCTTGACCCAACAAACTAAACAATTAATAAGAAATAATTTCCGTATAATTAATAAAATTTATACCATCATGACTAATCTCAAAATAACTTGTATACAAACAAAAGATAAATTGTGTTGACTGCATTATCAATTAAAAAATAATTAATTTTATAAAGTTATATTTCTCTTTAAATATAATAAATTTAGCATTTTAGAAAATGACTATAATTGATAAAAGGAAATTAGGAACTTGATGAATATTCTTTTTGAATTTTTCGATTGACAAATAAAAATTTATAATCTTTGTTTTAATAAAATGGAGAAGTACATGAATATTCATCCAACGTAGTGATGTAAGTAGAGGGAACACAGAGTAGAGAAAACCTAGCCGGGGCGGAAATTGTAAACCAAGTGGGAAGATTGAGAGCATATAGACACACTTGGGGTTGCTAGCTTTCCATTGACTTCGTGCCTCCTCTTTACCCTCCTCTCCACTCCTACCCGCCCGTATCGTCCTCTTCGTATCTGTCTCACGTCAAAGTGGAATCAGGGGGTTAAAGAGCGATGGTCCAAGTCCTCCTGTGAAGGATGTTGAGTGTAGATGCGTGGGCGGGAAGGCGGTGACCTGGGCATATGGGAATGGAAAACGGAAGATTTGAGCTCTTATACTTCCTTCACTTCTCTCCTCTAGGGTCTCCTGTCGGACGCCCTCGGCCAGGTCTGCTGTCCCACCCCAGGGGAAGGCAAGGGAAAGGGGGAGGGAGGGGAAAAGAGAGTGGACGAGGAGAGAAATATATAATCAGATTTGAAGATTTATTTGAGAAAATGTATTTGAAACCAAAAATTTTGAGTCCACTTTTAAAAGTTAATTTTCAAAAATATGTTTGACCATAATTTTGATTCATATGTTAAGATTTGAGTCAAAAATATGTTGATCATGACTTTTAAATAGATTTTCAAGACTTATATTCAAGTCAATATGTTTGACATAAGTTAAATGACCACGTACTTTAATATATATATATATATCTATATCTATTATTATATATATATATATATATATTTGGTAAAAAAATAAAACCTTACTTTAAATTGAGGGTGAATATTTTAATTTTACTACTTCTTTAGAGATATAAATATTTATGAAAAGATAAACCAGAAAGTAATTGAAAATGGAAGGTGACAAGAACATTGACATATAGTTGCACTAACTAGATCAATTAGGATTAATAATTAATAACATATTAGGTGGATTATAGTAACTTAGTGAAGAAGTATGTCTTTCTGAATTATAAAAATACAGAACTTGAAAAGCATAATGGTTTGAGTTCACAATAGCTTTAAAAAGAAAAAGATATTGTAAATTGTGGAAAAGAAAAAACAAACATATCTAAGGCTTTATTTGTTTTTTTCTCTATTCAACTTTTTAGTACTTGTAAATTGTAATATAGAAAAAGATTAGCAGGAAACATATGTAATTGCATGTGATTAAGGATCATTGCTTACTGATTTTTTCTTAATTAATTAACACAAGTAAATGCTAGGAATGATGTAATTCTCCCCAAGTGCTTCCAAAATCAAAATATAATAACCTATTCCTTATTAATATTGCAAAACTATTATATTTATATATGCATAAACTATTTGATTATTTTTTTTCTTTTTTATCTCAATAACATATTTTTATAATCAAATAAATAAAATGAAAAATTTGAACATCACAAGTTTAGACTATTTTCTTAAAAAATTCTTTTTTATATTTCATATATCAGTGTTGAGACTTAACGAGAACAATAACGAAAAGGAGGAGGATTTCTTATTTTTTTTAGAAAATTTAGCTAACTAGTCAAAAAAATTAACTTATTTAGTGATAATTCCATACTTTAATAATATTAGTAACAGTCAAAATGTTCATATTTTAAAAATAAATAATTATTATGATATTATTAATATTTCTCTCTCATTATTGACATTTTTTCCTCTCTCATAGATTACACATTTTCCTACATATATGTAATTGAATAGATATTAATGATATTTTAAATTTTCTCTCTCTTTTATTAACCTTATCAATTTCTCTCTCTATCTTTATTCCTAATCAATTCCCCAGATTTATTTTCTCTTTTCTTACGCTTCTTTTCATTTTCTCTCTCTAATTCAAAATCAATTTCACAGATTTTCGAATTTTTTTATTTTATATCACTCTCAATTAATTTCATTTCAAGGTTTGATTTGGAGATTCACATTGATTTGATTATTATGTTTTCATATTTCTTATTGATTTACTTACTGATTTTAGTTTTTTTTTTGTTTTGTTGTTGTTCTTAAAACATTTTTTAGGGTTTCATAATACAAAATTATCTCTTCAATGGACGCTTTCAAGACAGTTACTAGAGGTATTGGACAAAATAATCAAAGTTCTTCCGAGTTCTCATTGTTTAATTTTTTTTTCACTCAAAAAATAAACAACAATGTTGGCTCCGCTTCTAAATCTAAGGAGGATAACGACGGATATAAAATTGTCTAAATCTGCGTGTGCAAAATCCCACACCGAACTTCATAACCATGAAGTTGAAGCACGACCATTTTTTCTGGAAAGAGGTATTTTTTTGGCACGTGTGTTGTGTATTGGCATGTTTCGTTTAATTGTTTAGTAATTTTTAAGATTCAAAAAATACCATGTTACAATTGAGTTTGTAAGTATAGCTGGATTTTAGTCTGTCTAGTTACTGGCAGTATTTTTGATTCAGAAATCTATTAAAATGTCATATATTTTATTGTATTTTGTGTTCTGTTTTTTTTTTTGTGTGTAATACATTTTATGAGTTTGATTGTGTATTTACTATTATCGTATACATTTGTAAGTGTATATGGAATTTTCATCCTAATATAGTTATTATTTATTTTTGTATTTTCATAGTTTTAATGTTTTTTTTGTATTCACTATTATAGTTAACATGCATTTTTGTATTTAATATGTTTATTATATTTTATGTTCTGTTTTTTTTTGTTGCGTAAGTTATGTCAGTTGGATTGTGTTTTACTATAATCGAATAGATTGTTGTAGTGTATATGTAAGTTTCATTTCGTTGTATTATTATTTATTTTGTATTTATAGTTTTAATGTTTTTTGTATTCATGATTTGGAATTGATATTGAATTTTGTTGATGTTTTAAGTCGGTATTTATTTTCTTATTTCATATTTTTATTGTTTTTTGTATCCATAATTTGAACTTATATTGTATTCCTGTTAGTATATATCCATAAGTTCATTTGTATTCAATTTTTTGTGATAGTTATTCAAGTCCCACGTTAGTATTTATTTTTGTATTCATAGTTTTACTGTTTTTGTATTCATAAATTTGGAAGTATATATTCAATTTTGATGTTTGTTTTAAATCAGTAGGTTATTTTTAATATTTCATAGCATATTGCTATTTTTGTCTATAGACTTGGCAATTGTATATTTATATTTATTATATCTAATTATTTGGTATTCTTTTTTTGGTTTTGTGATAGTATGTCACTGTACCACATATTAGAACGCAATTGTTTTTTTTTGGTCTGTTTTGTACTGTGTTGATGTTTAATTTTATCTGCATATTTTTTTGTTGTGTTATTTTAGTATTAGTTCATTGTTTGAATTCACATCCAGGGACTCTTCATGCTGCAAACCACTACCAAAAATGCACCCCACATCACTGTATAGTAACACTGACCATTAAATCCAAGTTGACTGACAACTACACAGAGCATTGTTTGTATAAACATTATTTCTTGTCTAAAAAATTGTGCATCAAATACGTATTCTGGTGGATATATAATATTCTATACAAAAGTTAAAAAACATTTCAAAGTTAGACCTACTATGTATTTTAAATATAATAATACATCGAATTAAAAAAAAATAATGTCAAACAACACAGAAAAATAAAGATAATTGGGTCTTGATTAAAATCTATAATAATTCGAAATCGCAATACATATGGAATATTATTATACAACAACTCGCATCAAATCACAATCAAATACAAAACATATAAGGATAATTAACTAAACATACCTGAATTTTGACTTTTCGGTTTTGTTTATTTTTCAAATCTTTTGCCCCAGTTTATTCTCCAAAACATAAACCTCGCAAGACATTTTTTTTATGAACATCATTACTATGGACAAATATATCGTTCAGACTTTTGAATAATTGAACTGAGTGGAAGTTTTAAGCATCTGTTACTGTGTATAATTTTTCTCTCCCCTAAATAGCCCAGTTTGTTATATAAATTATGCATTCTTTTTAATTAAATAAAATAATTAAAATACATAATAAGGTAAATTTTTGAAATTATCACTAAATATTGAAAGTGTTGACACTATATCCTATTAAATACTAAAATAATGACATTTTAAAAAATTTCCTTTTTTTATCTTCTTCGTACTTGTCAATCAAGTATGAAAATAATAAAAATTTAATTTTTTATGAAGTAGCACATCATTTGAATTCCCATTTTTTCTATTGCATCATCAACTAATTAATTAATGTTAATTTTCATGTAAGATATATATCATTGAATTGAGTTTAAACATTAAAGAACTAATTAACATTAAATATTAGCTAAAATTTATGAAGTAATATTTAAGACTATTAAATAACTCCCACTTCAATAGAAAGTCTCACCAAATGACTATTTCATAATCGAGAGGTCTTCATATCTCAAAAAGATGTCTAAGAAATATAATATATGTCAACATAATTAATCACAATGATACATATCATATTGCGATACATGATGAACAAGTATCATATATGTGTAATAGGAGTTACATGTATAAGTTATGTATTCAAGCATATATAAGAATTGTCTTAGCCATTTTGAAACATGTGAAATATGCTAGAATTGTGTGCCTTATGATACATGTATTTGTGCCACACTTATATAATTCTTTTTTATATAATTATCTCATTATGACTTCATAGTTATATATGAAGAAATTAACATATTAACTATATACACGACGATCCTATGTATAATAAGATTATAAATGTCTTATGGAATAATACTTTCTAAACATTAATTCATGGTATTCTCATCAAATAACGTGAGAAAGAAACCAGTGCAAGCAAGAAAAATTAATTTCTCCTAAAAGTTTAATCATCTTTGCTAAAGATAATTCAAGAACACGTCATGAATTCAATTATATATCTTGAATTAAAGTAATATTATATGATTTGTTGTAAAAAATATTAAGTTTCAGTATCTTAAAGTCATGTCTAATTTACAATTAGATTATTTATATTTCATAATTTATAATCGAATTTTTTTGATATATGGTATCAGAGCATAATTTAGGAACTAATTATTTTTTCGTCAAATATTTCAATCTTAAGAATCTTAATTATGATATTGAGTTGGCTAATTAGTTTATTAAGATTCAAACACAAAAAAGTTAAAACCATCACTTAATGTTATGTAGATATGAATTCAATATAGATGTTATCCATAACTTATTGTTTTTTGAAATAGTTATGTATGCTTATTTAATAATTAATGTGTTCGAATCTTTAAGATAATTAATTTTAAAATAATGAATAAATTTATGTTCAATTATCCAGGATTTTAATGTTTTTTCGATAATCTAGATAACATTGAACTGGTCGTGATTATAATTATGTCTGAATTGCCAACTATTGTTAATTATCTTTCAATTATTATATATTTAAAAGGGAAAATGTTAATATAATAGCAACAATAACCTAAACTAAATGGAGTAGCTAGGTTTTGATTTAATTGTGCTCCCATAGCAACATTAGCCAAAAGTTGCCATGCGTCTCTCTCCACAACAATCTCTCTCGCCACTCTCCCTTCTAGCTCTCCACTCTCTGCTCGCCTCCTCGCTTTATCCACAGAAGTGTATAAATTCGATTCTGTTTTGTAGAAAGGCGCGAGAAAATTTGTATATACACATGCAAAAACAATTTCTTCTTGTTATACACTTAATTATAACAATTAAAACATTTTATTTCACTTCAATTGTAGACAAATTCAAATTTTATACAAATATTGCAGAGAAAAAGGCAACGAATTATACAATTGTGAATTATAAAATTGCAGTGAAATACAATTTTCTCTCCGCTTTATAGAATAGAAGCTGTATATATTGTGTTTCTGTTTTTGTATACAGGCGAGAGAAAAACATATCTCTTCCTTGCTATCCACTTATTAAAAATTTGTAATAGACATCCAATTGTGCTTATACAATTGCAGTGAATAGATAGCGAATTATACAATTGCACGAATAGGACAGGCAATTATACAAGTTAGGGCCAGCGATTATACAATTGTCTATGTATAGCGAATTATCCATTTTATGTTTGGCTATGGAGTCCGTCAATTATCAACTTTGCTATAAATACAATATGACTTTTTGTTTGCTATATGTGAAAGTTCCATCTATAAAATCATACTTATATGTGCAATTAATTTTTTTAATATTTAAAAATAATAAATATTGTTGATTGACTCATTAAAATTATCAAATAAGATTCTTTCTACACCATTATTATATTCAAAGTTATGTTGATATATATCTCAAGTGAAGACACCAAAATAAATTTTAGAGTACATAAATCATCTATGAATACAAAGTATGTCCTAGTTTATAATGTCATGCATTAAAGAATAAGCATATTTCATTTTCAACACTAGCTTCTTATTTTCACTTTTTTTTGGGGAAGGTCTTTTGTGATCATTATTGTAACGACCTGTTTAGGTCGTTTTGACAACAGATTTTATTTCTGGAAACATCGGGCTAAGACGACGGATTACGACGTACCGTCAAGTAGTACGACGTCCAGTACGCAGAGTGTCGTCCAGTGACACTTAGAATTTTGGAAATTGGTACTGAAAATCGACTCGCTGTACAAGTTGTGACGGACTCTGCAGGACTTCCGTCACATCCACGACTAAGCCGTCGTGAGTTTTTCTTGCAAAACACTTCAGACTTTTAGAAGGTTGGTATCAAGAACACAGTTTCTGACCGTCATGACGAGGAACAGGAGGAGAACGTCACGGCGTGACGGCCGTCACAGCTCGAGTTGAGGGAGCTGCGACGACCTGTGTGACGGACCGTCGCAGGCAACGACGGCCCGCACAGGTTGCGCAGTCCCGCAGGCAAAAATAGTATTCCTTACGCTTTTTTAAGGACGGTGTTTGACTATTCCTGCTTTATTATAAAGGTTGAGGGTTAATATTAATGGTCTAATTACTTGGGGTTAAAAGAGGTACCTTAAGTTAATTAGTGGGTTATTATTGCCATCTTTTATTCTTATTATATTTAATTAGGGTAACGAAAGAGTGTTTGAATAGAACAAATTAGAAGACCAAGAACAGAATAAAAAGAGAGGAGAACGGTAGAGAGAGAGAGAGACGAAAAGATAGCACGGATTTTGAGAAGATAGCTTGGTTGATCACTAATCTTCGTGGAGTGTAGTTTATGTGTTTATGTTACCGATATTCGTAGTGACCTCTTAATAGTGAATAATTAGGTGTTGATAGTATTGTACCACCCTGCTATGTGCTTAAGGTTTGTATGCTTTCATGATATGATTGAAACATTGTGATGAATTAACAAGCATGATGAACGCTATTGAATCCCCAAATTTTTCTTGAAAGAACCTAATTCACTTGTCTATTATATAATGAAATGATATGCCTTAGAATTAAGGAAGGCTTGATGAATTAGGGTATCGGGTGCCACTTCCGTCCAGGATAAATATTAGGATCGGATTGTCACTTTCCGACACAGTATGAATTATGGATCGGGGCCACTTCCGGTACCAGGATAGAATATGAGGATCGGAGTGTCACGTCCTACACCAGGATGAATTATGGATCGGTGCCAACGTTCCGGTACCAGGCTCAATGATAGGATCGGAGTGTCACGTTCCGACACCGAGGATAGAATTATGTGATCGGGTTCCACGTTCCGGTACCAGATAGATATAGGATCGGAGTGTCAGGCGTTCCGACCCCAGGATCAGAATTATGGATTCGGGTGCCACTTCCGTACCAGAGGATAGACATTGATGGATCGGGGGTCACTTCCGACACCAGGATATATATGGATCGTGTGCCACGTTCGTCGTCCAGGATGGAGTATGATGATCGGAGTGCCACGTTCCGCCCAGTATAGAAATAAGGATCGTAGTGTCCAACGTACCGACACAAGAGTGTAGAGAGATATGATTCTTGAAAGATAATGAATATACTCATCTAATGAACGAATTCCCAAATAATTAGTATTGAGCTTCTTGAGTCTCTCAGTGTAACTCGGTTGAGTAGTTATTGATAATTCATGTTGTTATTGCTACATGTTGCGTTATTGGTAGTTGATTTACATTAATTTATTGATATATTATGTTTCCTATTTTGAGTTGGCCTATGATACCTACTCAGTAGTTTATGTGTGGTTGTACTTACCCCCTACGTTCATGTTTCCTGCTTGTTATTTGTGTAATGCGCAAACGTTCCGTCAACTTCAACTCAACAGTAGATCAGCCAGTCTTCACTTCGATCGGAATTCAGGGTGATCTAATGCGTCTAGCTTGGATGGGTCTTCTTCTTCAAGTCTTGATGCTTGACTTCCTCATGGACTAGCTTAGCTTTTTAGTTATTTTGTTTCTTAACATTCTTAGTAATACTTTGAGATAAGAGTTCTTGTGATGATGACTTCCCGATTTTGGGGATAATAATAATAGTCATTGAGTTGTTTTATTAATGAGTTAAGTCTTCGCATTTTTTCTTTTGATCTATCTTGAACTTTAAGGTTTAGATGGTTGTTTCGCTCACATTGATGTAAATGTGGTGCCATTCGCGTCCCTGATTTCGGGCGTGAACAAACTGGTTCAGAGCATTAGGATGTCGTTGGTCTCATCGAACAAGACGGTCTAAGTCGAGTCTTAAGGAACGGTAGGGAGACCCTTTACTTTGCTCTTTGAGATCTATAGACTTTAGAAAAGTTCATCTTCTTTCTTTCTTCGTGCTAGGACTTGGATCCAATTGGTATCTAGTGATACAAATGGTATCTACCATCTTCACTCTATTTCGCAGATGGTTAGAACTAAGTCAACGACTACGCCAGCATCACCATCAGCAAGACAAGATGCATCTTAGCCAGCCACTGGGGCTGATCTCGGAGAACAACGGCAAGAGCGGG